>CAWUHW010000028.1:1336259-1392965 GCA_963922195.1 Panagrolaimus sp. PS1159
AAGCAGTGGTATCAACGCAGAGTACTGTCTTAAAAATTTTTTTATTTAAATTCTGAAAAATGGATTCTGAGGGTTCGATTCTATAGCCGGATTCTGAGCCCTCTAAACCCATTTTTAAATTTTTCACTATTTTCATACTGTAGTCCAGGTTTTATCCTAGCGGTCCAGGTTTTATCAGTCCAGTCCAGCGGTCGGTCCAGTCCAGCGTTTAGCCAGTCCCAAGTTCGATAACATAATCGAAATTTTTTCTTTATGACGAAACCCTTCTGTTTCTGTTTGAAAACTTTTTTTCATTCTTTTCTTTGGGTTATTTTCATCCGTAATTTCGAAATTGAAATACTTTTTAAGAAATTTTATGATTTCTTACATCCGTGTTCATTATACTCATTTTCGATCATTTGGATTCAAAATTAAAAAAAAAATTTCCTTTGATTAAAAATGGAAACCTACCCAAACCAGTAGAACCCAAAGACTGCAACAAAACCGGTGAAGAACAGAAAACATAGCCATTAATCATAAAAATTCCAGTTGCAAGTCCATTTATAAAAAGACAAACGACATCAATAATTCCAACATAAAACATAATTTTATAACATGGCTGAGAAAAGAATTGTTTTTGCCGAATAACAATCAAAGAAGGGATATATAAAAGCTCAAAAATAATAAACAGTAAAATAAATGTTGAACCAATTATTGGATGAGATCTTTCAGATTCGGAGATTTTGTTAATATTGTAAAATGTACAATTATAAAGTTTTTCATATTCAACTTTTCTCCAAAAAAGATATTCCATTTTTGAGTCAAAAAACTACAATTTTAAAAAGGGCAAAGTTTTTTTAAAGATAAAACATAAGTACAAGGGGAAAGATTTAATTAAAAATTTGTTAATATTACATCAATGTGGCCTCACCCCTTTCATTATTTTTTATTTAACGCTTTTCTGCACATTAGCTAAAAATATTAATCGTTTTTCAATTCGATGTAATTTAAAATAAAGAAGGATGCCATCTAAAAATACTTTTTTACTATCATAATAATAGTATTTGTACAAAGCAGAACTATGCACATTTTAACAGTTGAATGACACTGTAGTTTTCAAAATTTGCAAAGGATTGTAAACAGGGTTATCGAAGCAAAAAAATAAAAACAGAAAAAATTTTTAATATGCTCAAAGGTAAAAAATGTTGAAAGCATCGCAAGTTTAAGTTAACGTTTTACGTAAGCAACTCATTATATATCCTTAAAAGAGAATCGCTTTTTGTTTTTATTTTTAAAATACGGTGAAAAAAATTAACGAAAGTACATTAAAATGTTTTAAGCAATTTATTCATTTATGTATTTTATAATGAAAAAAATTTGCTAATTAGCTTTTTGAAAAGTATTTTGTAATCTTTTACAAACAATCCGGATTAGAATCGTTTCTATAAAACAAGTAAGAAATGGGATTCATGAAAGCTGTCAAGATTTTTCATAAGTATTTTGCTTTTAATTATTTCAAACATTTTTACAAAAAAAAAACGTGGTAACTTTAATATTGTCAAAATAAGTGAGTTTTCACTATTTCTTAAAATCTAAACAACATTTATTTTAAGCAAATTTCAACATTTTATAGAGTATTTAAAGTCCTGCAAAATTTTATTAAACCCTTTTCAGTTGGACACATTTGATTTAAACAAATTTCCTGAAATTGAGACTATCCTTTTGTTTTTCTCTTTAATTTTTAAAAATTTTTTGATTTTTCCTAAACAAAATTTTCGATATGGTTTAACAAAATACAAAATTGCAAAAAATTCAAGTACAGAATGTGAAGACAAAATACACCAAAGAAAACAATTAAATGAAGAGGTATAAGAGATTTGAAAAATCATAAAATATGCTGCAATTGCAAATGGAAAAACTAAAATGCAGCAAGTAAGTAAAATTTGAATTATTAATTAGCAATGATCTTTGAAGTTTTGAATTTAGCGTTGCTGAAGATTTTTGAGTTTTTACCAAATATATAAAATATGTCATAATAAAAAATCCAAAAATTAAAAAAATTGTTAACAAAATTCCAGCATAAAGAATTACATGAAACGAAATGTCAGGTGGCGGAAAAAATAATGATGAAATATAAAAAGTTTTAAAGAATGGATCATATTTTAATGAATTTGCATATGAAGTATCAACCAAAATTGCATTATAACATAGAGTTCCATTTATGCCAGAAAATCCAATAACAAATAAAATTCCAAAAAATAATAAAATTTTAAGGTTTAGCATTTTTGTGATTTTTGAAGGAAAAATAACCAAATATCGATTTGAAATTGTCGCGATAAGACTCAACACACAATTAAATGCAACAAAGAGACCAATAAATAACAAAATTCCAGTAGATTTTGAAGTTCCATTCTTAAAAAATCCAAGTGGGAAACCAGTTGCTGCAGGAGTTAAAAAAATAGGTTTTATTAATCCAATAATTGTTTCCATTAAAAAACACCAAAATAAATGATTTAAAACAAACCATTTAAAAGTTTTTAGCTTTTCAGATTTTGTTAAAATCACATATAATAATAATGGAGCAAAAAGCCATGTTAAAAATAAAGTGAAATATGAAAAATAGTAATAGAAGTTTATTTGAAATGTCGAAGGAAAAACTATTTTAGACTCTAGCATTTTTATGAATGAACGGAACAAAAAACAGTTTATGCTTTGAAAAAGTGAGGAAACAAATTATTTAAAAAATTCTATTTTCAAATTACTACACATTATTGTCTTTCCATAATTGCTGCTTTCAAAAAACAGGTGCATTAATGTAAAAATGTACACAGGTGCATATTAGATGATGGAATTTTTTAATATCGCCTACCCGTTGTAGTCGTTAAAAATAAAATGAACTTTTTTTTCAAATTACTCCAAAACGTTCAACTGAACATTTCGTAATACGTCCATTAAATAAAAATTAATGATATTATCTCATGGTTTAAGCGCTTTTTGGTTTGTGAAAATATTATCACGAATAAGGGATTGCCCAGATCTGACGTCAGCAAAAAACCCGAAATTCTGACACCCATCCACCCTTCCGTCAGATTTCTTCCTTTAATCTTCTGCCGCATATCGAAACCGCATCAGATTTGGCTTATATCGAACGTTCTCAATTTTTTTAATAAAACAACATTTATACTTATAAATATCGCTTTTCTATGTTTAAAAATGAACTACAGTGAATATGGTATATTTTTCATCTCTACAAATGTACAAATTTGTAAAATTGTGTGAATTGCATATGCATGGAAAGTTCCATAAGAAAAAAACATTTCTGCACAATAATAATCTGACATACAAGCTCATGAAAGGGGGACATGGTTTAAAAAGCACTTAAAAAGAAGCATACTGAAAAATCCAAGTTTCATTGGAAATGGGTTTCAACAAAATTACTGTCATTGATAACATTCATCACATTTAAAAAATGTATGAATTTAAATGTTTTTTAAAGTTACTATATTAAACTACAGATACTTTCAAGTCGTATTTTTTATTGCGTTGTTTTTTTGGCACAAAAAAAAGAAATTTTTATTGATCATTTCTGAATTTTTAAAACATTTTTGGGAAAAAACAACGCTTTCAATTTTTTGAAAGATGTAGAAAATATTCGAATTTCTGATCCATTTTCTTCAACATTCTAATCTGAAATTGAATAAGGCTTATTTGAGAAATTATTTGGTTAAAAGTCTCTGAGTTTTATAAAATGGTTTTTTGTGAAAAAAACGTGACAATTCCTTTTTTACAATAAGGATTTAAGAAAAAGCTGCTTATAAGCCATTTTTTTGTAAAATTGGACCTTTGGCTCGGATTTCGAAAAAATGAAATTTTCATTTTTTCGAAATCCGAAAAAATGGCAAAAAGGTCGAATTTAAAGGAGGCGGATGTTTTGATACAGTTTCGTAATCTTAGATTTTCGTGATTTTCAGGCAAACTCAGAGTCTTGAAACGAAAATGCATCTTTTTTGATAAGAAAAATTTAAAAAAGGGCTTTTATATTTGTTCGCGTATTCGTATACGCGAACGTTCGTGGTGGGACTTTCTGGAAAGTGTTCGCGTATGAATAAAGAGTTAGCGTATGACTGAAAAGTTCGTGAAAAGTTTAAAAATTTTATTTTATTTATTTTAATTATATTAAATCTTTAAAAATTTTACAAAAGTTAATGTCTAATGTGTTTTACTTGTAACAAAAAAATATTATATGCATTGTTTAACTGTTTTTTTAGTATTTTGAGCAATTTTTTTCGGTGAATTTAAAAAAGCAATAGCAATCATATATAATAAAGGTTTAAATGTGTTAAAATATTGTTAGAATTTTAGTTTAATTCTTTTTTATTGCTCATAATTTTTACATTTATCAGTAATAAGTTAATAATAATCATTAGCAAAACTTTATAACTATTTTGGACTATTTCTTTTTACACTTTTAAGTAATTTCAACAGCATCAAAAGTAATTTGACTATTTAACTATTGTTTTTGTATACTTCAAACATTACAATTTATTTGGAGTTAAAGCAATTAGTAAATTAAATCTTAAACAGTTTTTCGGATTTTGCATTGTTATAACACAGTTCTTTTACGCTGTTTGTAGAAAGCAGTGGAAATCTAAACTTAAAATATTTAAACGGTTGATAAAGTTCAAATAATTTTATGTCGACTATTTATATCTTAGTTCAAAATTTGCCAAAGGGGCCTGTAGACCTTCTCAAATAATTATTTGTTTTCTTTAATTGTTTAAATATTAAACAGTTTGCAAGAAGCTTTAATTTTTTAAGTTGTCTTACTTAAATACACATTTTAAACAAAAGCATTAAGTTAAAAATATATTAAATTCAAAATTTATCGATATAATATTAACTTAAATTAATCATAAAAACTAAAATAAAATTAGTTTATCATTTTAATATTTTTTATTGCTAGTGATAAAAATGAAAAAAATATCAATATTAAAAAGAGATAAATGAAAAGATTTTTACTCAAAAGTTGATGTTTTTACTTTTTTTAAATAGTAAATTAAAGAAAAAGATATTTTTATCGTTTAATTTTGCTAAACATTTAACGATAAAAAAATAGTTTCAAAAGCTGTAACATTGCTATTATTCTTGACATTTATGTTTTAAAATCATGTTTTTGCTGAAATTTAAGTGGTTAAATGCGCTTGCAACTGTAAAACAACAGAGTTTATTAGTCAAACAAATGAATTACAGTAAATTAAAGCTTTGCATCCATTTTCTACCAAAAATTAATTTGCCATGTTCAACAATAATTAACCAAAGAAGCTGGCTTTTTTTGTTTACTCCAACTAAACTTGACATTGTCCCAGTGTTTCTGGCATTCCTTTGATTCCATTCGAGTGGCATAAACAGGGGATAAAATGTTGGATCTCCAATTTCTTCCCAAACATTTGAGTCTGCAATTGAAACTTCTGACCCTGTGTCGTACAAAAAAATGTAAAATTTTTCTTTTAGTTTTACAGAAACAGTTGGAGGGCTTGGAATATCTATGAATAGAAGCAGTTCTGTTGCAACATTGAAAAATATCGGAATTTCTGTTTTATTGAATTCTGGTGTTGTTGAATTCAAAGTTGAATTTGAAATTAAAGTCTTAAGAAGCGTTTTAACTTTTTCGCTTTGTGGAACATTATTTAACAATTTGTTTATTTTTTCATCCAAGTTTTCTGCAGTTTCAGAATGGCCAAAAATTTTCATCCAATTTCTGCCAAATATCAATTCAGATGTATGTGCAATAACAATCCATTCTTGTTTTTTTATTCCTCGTATTTCTACCCATACTTTACATCTTCCCATTGCTTTGATTTTTCCACCAATACCGTCGAGATAAAGAACAAATGCAAAGGGATGAATGATTGGTCGGCCTATTTCTTATTAGCTTTTTTTGCGTTAATTTTTATTTGTTTTTTATATCATTCTGCTAAAAAATATTGCTGCAGAACCATATTTGGGTCAAAAAAATAATATGTTACTTGTATTTTATTTTGCCCCCCCCCATCCTACAGTGGACAGCCCTGCTTATTTGCTACCGAATGATATTGACACATTTTATTAAACTTAAAAAAAAGTCCGGGCCCCCGCCAAGGCCCCCGTGAGCTCATTTCGGGCCCGCGTCCATCCTTAGTTTAAAATATTAAATTTACTGCCTACAGAATCAATTAGAAAACTGTATCTAACCTTATTTCCTCTGATCTTATTTTATTGCATCAGAATCAAAAAAATTCTGCACCTGGTAAGCAAAATTTTGGAAGGGGGAAACGATATGATCACGGTCCTCAAGAATCGAAATCACATTTTGTGAATCCACCTCGAATTTTGAGAATTCCGTAAAACTTATGGCTCACAAAAACCAATACCCGTTTTCAAAAATCGATATCGGTTCCTGACAACCGATGTTTCTTAAAATCCGATACAAGATACATACGTAATGCATTTAAAAACAAACATAGTGTTTGGAAAAAGTTTTTACTTCCTTAGGTACCATACAATTTCCTTATTTTCTTTCCCATTTTTTCCATAATTGCTGCTCCCAAACAAGTGCAAAAGCAGATAGAAAAGGACTAACCAATCATTTTTTTTTTGTTTTGTCTGCACGGAAAAAATACGTGTTATTTCATGTTTACAAAAAATAGTAAATTTAAATGTTTGTTTAAATGCATGTTTTTTTTCTAATAAGCAATATTTTAAATGTCTTAAAATGTTTACAATTTTTTATTATAATAAATCACGATGTGTAAAACGCGAATAAAACGAGTCGCTTTGCTTTTTTGAGAAAACACTTTTTGTCATCAGCCGCTCACAGCGAAACGAAAACACACTGTTGCGTTGATTTTTTAAAAAACGCCAAAATTTTTGGCCCAAAAAAATTTTTTTTGAAAAATAGCACTTTTGATTTTTTATCTAATTAATTTTTGGTAAATTAAATATATATTTTTTGTTTCTAGGGTAAAAAACATTGAAAAATCTGATTTTTCCATGTATAGTTTACCCAAAAATATGAAATTTAGAGGTTTTTTGGACCTGTTGAAAATATCCTATAATTAAAAATCTATTAACTTTTTTTTTAAATTTTTTTGATCTCTTAAATATTACTAAAATGTTCACCAGGTTCACTTTAATAAAAGTATGGCAGGAATTTTTGATCCGACTATACAAAAAAATTTGCCGTCAACATTAAGTCGATGCGCGCCAAGTACATGTCCAACATCAAATATTTTTCACATTTTCATCAAATATTACTCAAAACAACTATGGATAAACTTGTTATGGCCAACTACAAATATTATAATCTATAGAAACACTATTCAAGTTAATGTGCGCAGCAGAACTTATCATAACTCAACTATATCTCCAACATCAGAAAATTGACAAAATTCATCAAATATTGTTATACAATACCCGTCGATGCTTTGCTTCCAGCGCATGCGCTTTTTATGTGCACTCTTCTCGCGAAAAGATTTGCTACTGAAAAAAATTCTCCCACGAAAATCGCATGCACTTGGAATCAAAGTTTTTTTTTGTCGATTTTCTGATGTTGGAGATATAGTTGAGTTATGATAAGTTCTGCTGCGCACATTAACTTGAATAGTGTTTCTATAGATTATAATATTTGTAGTTGGCCATAACAAGTTTATCCATAGTTGTTTTGAGTAATATTTGATGAAAATGTGAAAAATATTTGATGTTGGACATGTAGTTGGGGTGCATCAACTAAATGTTGACGGCAAATTTTTTTGTATAGTCGGATCAAAAATTCCTGCCATACTTTTATTAAAGTGAACCTGGTGAACATTTTAGTAATATTTAAGAGATCAAAAAAATTTAAAAAAAAAGTTAATAGATTTTTAATTATAGGTCATTTTCAACAGGTCCAAAAAACCTCTAAATTTCATATTTTTGGGTAAACTATACATGGAAAAATCAGATTTTTCAATGTTTTTTACCCTAGAAACAAAAAAAATATATATTTAATTTACCAAAAATAAATTAGATAAAAAATCAAAAGTGCTATTTTTCAAAAAAATTTTTTTGGCGTTTTTTAAAAAATCAACATTCGAGTCGCTGTGGCCGCTGTCTTTTTTCTTTCTTTCGTTGCAGCGCACTCTCTTTTTTCCAATGTTCTTTTTTAATTTTCAAATTTAAAACCTAGATATCTCGGCTTCTGTATCATTTTATTACAAATCCGTGCCCCCCCCATATTGTTCTGATATAGACATTTTTTCTGCCTCTGTAAATATTGTCTAAAGTTATTCAATCGCTCAGGAATAAGTTTTTTAAATTTACTACTAAAAGAGGTGTTTTCTCAAAAAAGCAAAGTGACTCGTTCGACACATCGTGAAAATTGCTTTATTTTATGAATTAGTATTTATCAGACATTATGAATGAAAGTACGGTTGTCAAAATTTATACTGTCGAAGATATTGAAGAGTACGGTAATCGGTTGCGGATAAATACAATTATTAATACGCTTACAAATGGATTAGCTGCAGTTTTAATTATCAAGTATTCAACTAAAGCAATGAAAACTACAAAAAAATTTATTTTTTTAACAGTTTTTGGGGCATACCTTATGGATTTGCATATAACTTTTATTTTTGGGGTTTATACACTTGTCCCACTTCCAGTTGTTTGTGGTGCTGGGATTTCAAGAAACTGGGGTTGGAGGGGTGTTGTGGCGAATTGGGTAAGTTGGTTTCGCTTTTAGTAGATTTTGGATTTTTGCTTTAAAATATAAAACATCGAATAATTGGTTATTTTGAAGTTGTGTTTTTAAACAGTTTTTAAAATAATGTTATTGGAAGATTAAGTGACAAAATAGAAGACAAATGGACTTTACCAATGTACTAGATTGTTTTGGATTACGCTGTGTAAGATATCGCACAGCGGAACCTTCGGAAAAGAAATTTTGATTTTGTCTCAAAAAATTTTTAACCTGATTCCCCATATAATATTCCTGCAGCTTTTTGGGGCCCTCTAAAGTTGACCCGCATATTTCACCTTTCCGTTGTAGCACACGATATCGATTTTTATTTAGATAATTTTTTTTGGCTTTTTGTATATTGAAATGCTCAAGCTAAATATGTACTGAAGCTTATTTTATCACCTTCAATTCACAAACTGAAGAAAAAGCTATTTTATATGAAAAATAGCAGGTGAAATATGCATTTCCGTTTAAGGGTGTTTAAAAGGTTGCTGCAATAAGTTATATTATATTGGGGGATCAGATGAAATATGTTTTGGGGCAGAGACAAAACCGTAAAAATATCTCTAAAGGTCCATGGTAAACCTTTTTAGGCAGCAGTGCATATCATATTCAGTTTTGGAGGACTGGCCTTATTTTTTTCTGGATTATTTCAACACTGTTCTTTAAACAATAATGCTGAAATATTTCAAAAACCAAAAATGATTTTTGCAATGTTTGCTTCAATGCTTCTTTACGGTTTACCACCAGCTTTGATATCTTACGCGTATCGGGATATGGATTTTGAATATGCCAAAAATTACGTTAAACAAAATGCTCCCCAATATTATCTTCTATTTACAACAGGATCTTGTTATATGACGAAAGTAGATATATTGATCACAATTTGGGTTTTCGATGTTTTTATTCAAATTATATTTGTATGTTTAATTGCAATAATCCTTGATATTAAAATAATGCGAAAATTACAAAGTATGAAATCTTCAATGTCAGAAGCAAACTTAAAAACTCAAAAGCAATTTTTTATGGCTTTGATTGCGCAACTTGCAATTCCTTTCGTTTTTATTGTAATTCCAGTTTCATTTTTAATCATTGATGTGGCGCTTGGAGCCGAAGATATTGCTGGTAAGTTGTTTAATGAACACTGTTTGCCAAATTCTAATTCTAGAATTAATTCCCAATGCAATTTTACCAGACACTGCTTATGAAAAAAAATTTGATATACATTTATACGAAATTCTAGAACTTTCACATTGGCTCTTACAATTCTTCAGCTTTCATTCTACTGTAAATTCCATTGCAGTTATGACAATTTTCAAACCATATCGCCAAACGATAGTTGGATGGCTAAAGAGAATCAAGCGATTCATTTTTCGACAAAATTCTGTTCATATTCTGGTAATTCCTTTGCCAGCCCATGCTACAACATCTTTTGTGGTATCAACAATAAAATAATAAAAATCACAATTGTAGTTTGTATTTTTGGAATCAATATAAAATAAATTTCAATTTTTTTTAACAATATATTTTGCTAAAATTGCTTTATTTTTTTACTATAAATTTAAAGAAAACCCTGGATGTAATTGTTAAAATTCAAGTTTTAACAAATATTTCTTTTTTACGCAAGCTTATTTTTTTGTAACAAGAATGTGTTTTCACACTGTCACACAAACACTGACGATTACTTTTTTGGAATCTTTTTCTTTTTTTTCGAGTCTAGTTTTATGTCAGCATTTTTCTCTAAATTTTTTTATTGAAGAAAAAAAGGACAAAAAAACACATGTGCTTATTGTCGAGTCGCCCATCTATTTTTGTTTATTACTTCCCTTTTTCCCTTTCTATTTATTTTTTCTTTTTTACTTGACTATTTGTTTCACTTTGTTACTTTCATTTCTTGCAAGGGTGTCAAAACACACGTGTGTTTTAACCGTAAATATAGAAAAGTATTTATGCCACCAAAATTTTTTTGCTGCGTGATCAGTTTAACTTTTTGTCGTTTATTAACACTTTCGATTAAATTTTTTTTTCAGAAAAATGGTTGAATTAATTCCCCTTCTAATGTTCTTTCTTCCAACTTTTGTTGGCATTACAGCAAGCTATATTACTCGAAGCAGCGTAGATACATGGTATCCAAAGCTTAAAAAGCCGCCAATTTGTCCGCCAAAAATTGCCTTCCCAGTTGTTTGGACTATCCTTTTTCTTTTAATGGGAGTTAGCGGATACAAAATTTGGTCAATCACAGACGGACATGCTCATCCTGCAAAAACTTTATTCTTCGTTCAACTTTTCTTTAATTTTATGTGGAGCATGTTCTTTTTTTATTTCCGAGGTAATTTAACAAACTGGTTAATACAAAAAAATATACAGTACATATTTTAAGGGATCAAACTTGCTTTCGTTGACATTATCGCTTTAGATATCTCTGTTTTTCTTTGGATTCAAGCTTCATATTCTTTACAACCATGGATCGGACTTTTACAAGTTCCATATTTCTTATGGATTTCATTTGCCACAATCTTAAATGGCAGTTTCATTTACTTAAATTAATAAACCACTTTTTTGCTTTTGTAAAATTATTAATAAACGTGTGAAACTTCTTTTTTAACTTTTGATTCGACTATGACAAAAAAAATTTTGAGCGCTCAACCATCGACTTTTTTGCTTTTTTATTTTTATTTCCGTCTGCATTTTTTATTTATTTGAAAACAAAACAAAGGATAAATTTTTTTAGGATTCACATTTTATTTATTTCGTTACTACATTAATAGGTGTAACTTTTACAAACTTAAAATTTTTGTTAAACGCTTTTTTACACATTAATGACGCAAGAATTGATAATTTTTTCATTCACACAATGTAAAAAATTGTAAATAAGGAACTTATTTTTTTGATTCTAATAATCATCTAATCTTCTTCTAAAACTCTGCTTAAAATACTTTACATTTTTTAAAGTTCAAATAAAAGTACCCTTACAAAAATATCTTTTAGAAAAATGATTTTTTTGTTAGCTGAAGCCATTTAAAAAGTAGGAGTTTCAGGTTATTCATATAAATTTTAACTTCTGGGCTAAAAAAAGCTATGTAAAATTTCTACGTTTTAGCGGTAAAATCGCCAACTATAGGATTTTTTTGATCCCATAGTTTTAAAGCTTTTCTTTATTTTACCATAGCCTGATTTTCTTCCATCAAACTCCGGTAAAAAAACAAAGGGAGGACAATTTGTTCCCTCTCAAAAAACTGCAGGAAAAATGCGATTTCTTACATTTGTTAAAATTTTAGGATAAAGTTTTTTCGCTTGTGCAAAACAATGAAAGTTTTTGTAATTATTTTTTTGTCTATATATTTTCCACTTTCATACGCCAATAATTTACTCCAAAATCAAAAACAGATGCTCTTTAAATCTACATCGCTAGAATTTATTTCAATATTTCAATATAAAATAAAAGAAAGAAATTTTGAAGCTTTCAAAACTTTCAATCCGTGTTCAAATAAATGTGAAGACAATCAGAATACGGTATGAATTTTATCAGTTTTTTTACCACTGATTTTTTTCGTTTCCGATTTAAAAATGCGATTTTTCTTAAAATTTTGAGCATAAATTATACTGTATGAAATTAATTTGTTGTCTTTAAAAAAAGCCTCGTTATTAATTTTCATAAAAAATTTTTAATTTAAGAGATTCCCGTGTTTTTTTCTGGGATATAAGCTTTTTTCATAAGTCCTTATTATAAAAAAGGAATTGCCACGTTTTTTTCACAAAATAACATTTGAAAAAATTCAGAGATTTTTAACCAAAAAATATTTCAAATAACCTTTATTTAATTTCAGATTCAAATTTGGCAAAGATATTGCATAAATCTTCGAAGACAATTAAATCCACTTTGCTTTTTCACTGCAAATATTTGATTTAAATCCGTGTAAAAGAATTTGTCAATTTTTTAAACGTTTATATATTATAATTATTTTTCGTGTTTAAGCATTCGTAAAAAAACTTGAATACGCGAAATAAAAAATATTGTTAATGAAATCATTCAAAAAAAAAAACAACAAAATATCTCAGAATCATCCATGTATCTTGCGACAACAAAAAGGCAACGACTTTAGCTTTTCAACTATGGAAAAATAGCGTTGCAAATTCAATTCCAAAAGGGACATTATTTCTCTTTATCATAAGAATTACTTTAGAACGCAATAAAGTTCTCGCCAGTTTTTTGTTGAAATCGACAAAATTAGAATAGCACAAGCAAATTCACTTATTTAAATATTTAAAAAGCATTTCATACGAATACTGAAGATCGATTAATGAAACCGATTTTTTGCTTGGAAATTTTTTGCATTCTATTTTATTTTAAAAAAAAGTGAAAACAAGTTTCACAAAAAAAATAAAACAAATCTTTTCTATAACCACAAATATCAACGGATTTTTTGATAAATTAATGACGAAATTTTCTGCGACTAGATTGTAAGTTGTTTCTTTCCGTAATATTTGTAGTTGTCATTTTATGCTCAATTGGTAGACAACCATTATCGCTGCTTATTTGTGTTAACGTGTTGCTGTGTAAATTTTGATGGAATTATTTTTAAAGCATTTCATAAAGTTTTTGATACCAACGATTTCAAAAAAGTCCGTTCGAATTTCTTTATTAAACCATATATAAATAATTGGATCAATTCCAACACATAATTCTCCGGCTAAAACTTCCAACAATGGAAAATGAATTAAATGATGACATGTCATTAAAATAAAGCATGGACTTCCAGATATAATTGCTTGAAAAAGTAACCGTCTCTCACGTTTATGCTGAACGATCAAACTTTTCATTTTTCTATATGTCATATATGACCAACCATATCTATAATTTTTTTGTTTTAAATATACTTTTTTTCAAAAATTTACAAAATAAAAATTGCCAAATGTACAGCATAAACGACTCCCATTTCAATGAAAATTGAGATTTTTAAAAATTCTGTGGATGGCATATACAAATAATTGAATGTTCCCAATTCAGGATACTAAAATTATTTCATAACGATTTCTTATTAACTTTTTTTAAAAACTTACATATTTACTTAAAAACATAAATCCAGGAATATTCATAATTGCAGATCCAAAATATATTGCAGCAATATACAAGAAACCATTAAAGGTTGAAAAAATTTGTTCATGTTTATGAAGAAAGACAACAGCAGAAAATCGATTAAATGCGAGCAATAAATTCATATTCATACAAACATAAAAAAGATATTGTGCAATGGAAGCAATAATTACATTTCCAAGTTCTCCAAATAAGCTATAACCAAGAAGTTGGCACATTCCCTGATAAAAGAAATACCATGACCAATACATAACGACAAAAGTAAAAGCAAGGATAAGCTTATAAAAGACATTTGTGTATTTGGATTTTTTGGATGAAAAGCAGAGTAAATAGATTAGCATACAATTCATTGGAATTGTAAATGCTGGAACAGAGAGAAGCAAAAAAATCATGATATTTTGATGGATTGAAACATCAGGCTTTATTCCAATTCTGAAACTTTCATTAACAAGATGCCAAGAATGTGGAATTACAATATTATTTCCAATCATTTCTGATTTTAGTGTCTTTATATGAAATAAGCTTTGATTACTCTTTTCTCTCAAAGCATATAAAAATACAAGAATAAAAACGAAAAAAACTAATGATGTAAACGGCACTAAAAAAGGCTTTCATGTAATTTCTCGTTTAAAAGTAAAAAAGTTTACTCAAAAAAGGGTGGAAATGGTGAATCTTGTGACATTACGTAAATTAAAAGCTTTAAAAAATTATGCTACATTGTAAAACACGGAAGTTTTGTTTTGGAAAAAAACGTGCAAAATCTCATTTGCCAATATTTCAATGTTATTCTTTATTTTATTATTCATTAATAAGCAGTAGGTCTAAAATAACTTTGAAAAAATCCCCCCCCCCCACTTTTTGTAAAAGTACAACTGTATTTTTAGGCTTTAATGGATAGTAAGTGTCAATTTAGAATTTAATTTTTGTGCTTAAACATATATCTTGTAATTGTAATTTTGACAACATTTTTAATTTAATATTTTTAATCTGCTAATTGGTTTTGTAATATATTTTATTTTATTTTCTGAACTTTGACCAATTAAAAATTCAACTTTTTTTATTTTATAAAGCTTAAACAAGGAAATGAGTGCAAAAGAACAAAAATAAACGCAAAAAACATTTATAATGGCAACATTAGAAATTTCAGTAAAACAAATCATAAACAAAATGCCATTTTTCTCAGTATTTGAACGTTGCATCATTTTTATTTTTGGCATTTGTTTTGGGGTTCTTCTTACAATTGGTTTTTTGAAGAAATTTGTAAAATACCAGTAAATCTAATCCAGTCGAAAACTGAACGACAATATTGGCGATGAAATTTAAGCAAAAGAAGTTTAACTAAAAATTTTTTTTTTTAGTCTAAAAAATGAAGATAAAAGATTTTAATCTTTGATTTTTTTTATTGGCCCACATTATTAACGTCAATCAGACGTTTTTTCAGGGTAGCACTTTTATTTCATAGTAAGTAATTCCATGTTATGATTCATTTTGCTTACTTGCAGTATATAAATTTGTAGTTTTTTAACTAGCAACCACCAAACAAATTTTTTTGTATGGAAAAAACATCGTTTTTGTCCATACAAAAAATGAAGGGAAAATCGGCCCCAGTCATCTCGTTTACTTGTCCGAGTGGCAAACGGCGCTTGCTTGCGTGCATGAGAGTGAAAGATCGACTCCGCGCAAGGGATAAAAAAATTAATTGAAATAGATTTTATTGCGTTGTATTAAAAAAGCGCATTATTATTTAAAAAAATTAAATAATAAATAAATAAAATTAATGTGAATTGCTTTAAATAGAGTTTTTGGATGGTAAAAACAAATGTTAGTCTTCGATTATAGTTTGATGTATTAATGTTTGTTACAAACTATAAATATATACTTTTTTTTATAAAAATCTTGGTTATAATTTCTTTACAAAATAATAGATATTCATTACAGCTATTTATGATATACAATATTAAAAGTTAAAGTGAAATTTTTTTGTTAATATTCATTATCATCTTGATCATCATCTTCCGTGGTATTCTGATTTGCTGTTGTAATCAATGCTGATAAATTTTCAATAAGTGTGCTGAGGGTTTTAGCTTGACCACGAGATGTGATTGTAAAAAGCTTGGAATTGGAAGAAGTTGTTTTTAAAATTAATTTGTGATATCGAAGATTATCTACAACTGCTTTTTTCTTTTCAGATTCACTACCGAATGCACCCAAAGCCGAATTCATTGATGATATACTTTTCCAATGACCACCATATTTTTCAACTTTTTCAATAGCTTCTCTTTCTTTTCTTGATTAAACTTTTTCAGCTTTATCATCAGCTTCTTTTTGTTCGAGTAATTTTTTCCAAGTAGCATCTTCAAGATCTTTTACTACTTCCTTCAAAAATATGATCAAAACGTTTGTCACTGTCATATTGAAATTTTTGGTTAACAGGAAAACTACCGCCATATAAATTAAATGTTACAATAGAAATGTTACAATTATTCAGAATCCTGATCAGAATTAAAAAATTGAAACATTTCAATAAAAATAAACTGATAAATACAGAATAAAAAGAATCATCACATGCTCTTTGCACATAAAATGTTCAAATGAAATTATCAGACTTTCATTTTTTTAGCCAGACTGCTTTCGCTTTCACATAAAGCTTGAACGAAAAAAAAAACGTTTAACAGAAAAAAAATTTAAAAAGAATTATATTTTGGTATTACACAATTTTGTTACATCAATAAAATTCGTACAAAAAAACTTACTATACTTTAAGAACTGTTTTTGAGCAAAACATTAATTTTTTTAGTTTTGAAAACTAAAATTTGCTTCTTAGTTTGTTTTTACCATCCAAAAACTCTATTTAAAGCAATTCACATTAATTTTATTTAATTATTATTTAATTTTTTTTTAAATAATAATGCGCTTTTTTAATACAACGCAATAAAATCTATTTCAATTAATTTTTTTATCCCTTGCGCGGAGTCGATCTTTCACTCTCATGCACGCAAGCAAGCGCCGTCTGCCACTCGGACAAGTAAAGGAGGTGGCTGGGGCCGATTTTCCCTTCACTTTTTGTATGGACAAAAACGATGTTTTTTTCCATACAAAAAAATTTGTTTGGTGGTTGCTATTTTTAACGTACATTTTTATCTTTTTGACAAAGAAGAACAAAAAATATAAACTTTTGTTGAATTTTAGTTACAATTTTAATGGCAATAAAAACTCTGTAATTTTATTTTCTTAAACATTTTGTGGCATTTATTCTTAAGCCTAAGCAGTTACTGCAGTTTTAAATTAATCAGCGGTTAAAAAACTCAAAACAATTTGTGTGGACGGAATGACGATTCCTGCTCCACCAAATTGTTGAAAAAAAATTTTGAATATAAGAAGGTTATAGGAATAGTTTCCTATAATCTTCTTTTAAAGTTCCTATACCCGGCAGCGGATTAGTTATAGGAAGTTTGTATGAAAGATATATGAATTTTTTCCTATAACCTTCACAGATTTGAAAATTTTAAAAATCTTTATCTATGAAGGTTATAGGAAAAAATTCATATACCCTTCTCATAAACTTCCTATAACGAATCCGCTGCCGGGTATAGGAACAACATGTGAAGGGTATATGAATATACATTTTCTGTGTATATTTGCTTTTATGTAATATATTTTACATTGTTTTAAATTTCTCGTAAACAAACATGGGTAAGGCATGTAAAATAAATAAAATAAAAAAGTAAATTTAGCAATTAATTACCAAAGTGTCATTAAATATGAATATCTTTATCACAGAGGCTGTCCAGATGTCACGTGACACGGTTGATGGGTGGATGGGGGTAAGCAATTGTCACACCGCTTTGATGTGCGGCAAAAGATGAAAGCAAAAACGCTTGATTTTCGTGTCACATGACACTTGGACAGCCCCAAAGCATGTAACTTTTTGTCACTCTTGCCAGTTTTTCAGTTTTTACTTCTATATTTCGCTCCAAACCGATCATGTTCAGTCAAATGAGACCGATAACCAAATTATTTCGGCGGAAACTGCTTTTTACGTTTCATCTTTTGTAATAGTTAGCATTTTGGCAAACTTTATATAATAGTGTTGTAACGAAAATTTCATATATCCCATATGAAGTTTTCACTAGGGAAATCTCCCGGCATTTATAAGTCACACAAATCGCGGAGGAAGTGTTGTTTCGACTCCGACTCCGGAGTCGAAGAGTCGACTCCGGAGTTGGAGTCGGAGTCAATGCATCGAAAAGATCAAAGAAAATAAGCCGCCGGAGTCGGAGTCACCAAAAATTTTTGGAACAACACCGCGCGGAAGCCTAGTAAAAATTTTTTAAGGCATATGTGGAAGTGATACTGTTACAAGAGATGCCCAAAATCCACCTCGTCGAACAATGCAAAAGTATCCTGGTTTATTTGGATTTATTATGTGCTGTAACCCTGTTGACAAAGTTATTTAACTTCTGCGAAATCAATGTGTGGTTATTCGTATTAGTGCATCAAATTCTCATGAAGTTCGATTATTTTTTTAAAACTTTTTATTCATTTTTACATTAATTCATTTAAATTATTTTAGCTTAAAAGTTGTTTAAAAATTGCTGTGAAGATAGGGGGACCTCAGGAATTATTACCAGACATTACGGGTAGGGTGGGCATTTTTTTCAACAAAAACTTAATATTAAATTTCACCGATAACTGAAGATATTTTCAATTTTGGTAACTATTTTTTTTGAAATAAGAAACAAAAAGCAAAGTAAATTTTTTAAAAATAAATAAAAACAGAAATTATTAAGGACCATTTTGATTTGCAGAAGCTACAGCGTTGCTAGAACGATGACTGAACGAGTGAGTAATAGTTTTAACACGAGTTTTCAATTTGACTAATGGAGGTAGCATTTTGAGAACGGCATTTCGAAGCGACGAATTCAAAATGAAATAAATGATAGGAGTGTCGCCTAAAATTTATTAATTAAAAACATTTTTTGAAAAATTTCGGACACAAGCCGAGATAGTCAGAAAAAAAAGTAATTTGAAACTCCGAGTTCTCATAACAACTAGTTAAAATCCGGCTTGTCCCTGGATTTATTGTGTTATGCATACATAGTGTGCTGTTTGTTGCGCTTTAAAAATGGTCTTCTGAAAGCCAGAACTTTTTTACTAGGTCAGATTTAAAAAATTCTGTCTTTACATTTTGTATAACTCGATGTGACGAGCAAAAGGTTAAGACAGAATTTTTTTATCTGATTTGGTGAAAAAGTTCTGGCTTCCAGAAGACCATTCTCAAAACCCAAGAAACAACACGCTGTGTGCATATCTTTTGCCAAACTAACCATGTAAACAAATCCATGAAAAATGTGCAATAATTTCCACGGCAACTGGAAATTCGATAAATAGCATACAAATATGTAACAATGGTGAAAGAAAAATTTCTCCACAAATACATAAAGTTTGATAAGTCATCTAAATTTTTATATTTTTTTAAATGTGATCAACTTTTTAAAAAATTCACCTGTTTTTGTACATTTGAAATAGATGGCATATTGTATAGTGTGCTTTGAATCTTTAACACTAAAACTAATCCTCCATAAAACAAAAATAAAAGCAAAATAAGCATTGAATTGTTTATAGCGAAAAAAGTTCGAAAGGCTTCAAAATCAAACTAAAAAATCTTTACTGATCATTACTGTAGAAGAATTTATTGGACATACTCCTGTGTTTTTTTCCAATTTCCGGACAAGGTGATATGGATCATAGTGCATTGCATAAACTTTAATATTGAAAACATGTGGTAATTGAAAACCTGTGTAACATTGATATAATATTGGAACGCACATCCAAAAATATGCTCTTTTTCCTCCAAAAACACGAACTGCAATTTTAGGGAAACACATTTCTAGAAATCGATCAAAAGCAAGGATAACACATATCGTAGCAACGCCATAAAACCCCCCTTAAAAATTAATTTTTATATGCAATTACATATTTAACCGTAATCATACAAACTCCAATTGCCCCAGTAAAATAGAACAATTTTGGGCTATTGCAAAAATGTGCTCCAAGCATGACCTGAACTCCAGTTATAAAACCGTTACATGGCAAAATCAAAACATCAAGTATTCCCATCATGAACATCAACTTATAACAAGAATATTGAAAAAACTCTTTTCTATACATGACAATCAAGAATGGAATGTATGTGAGCTAAAAAAACACAAAAGATTACAGCTTCTAATACTCCCTGGCTTTTCATTATTTAAAAAATTCCAAAGCACATATATTAAAAAAAGAAAAAACAGGCTAAAAGGTATGAATAATTAATTAATAATTTTTTATGAAATAGTAAGTTTTCATTTCGGAACTGTCCAGATCGGATACAGGGTTGCAGTTGCACTCGTTTTCTCCGCCGAGATCCTTATTTTCAAAGAATTTTCAACATCCTTTCCCATTAAAAGTTTTGAACTTTCGAGAATCCCCGTTTTGCTGTCCCGGAAACTGTTTTTTTTTTCAGGAGTGTCATCGCTCTGGATTTTCTAATGTAAGGGGATCTGCGAAAAATCAAAATTTTTTATTCCCTATTCACTCTTTTACGGCGGGATTTTTTTTGCGCGTAATTTTTTCCGCGTTTGGATTTTGCGCGTGGTTTTTTAAGCGTGTGAAATTTGCGCGTTTGGATTTTGCGCGTAATTTTTTACGCGTAATTTTTTACGCTTAATTTTTTGCGCGCATTTTTTTACGCGTTTAAATTTTGCGCGTAATTTTTTACGCGCATTTTTTTTAGCGTTTAAATTTTGCGCGTTTAAATTTTGCGCGTTTTTTTTTGCGCGCATTTTTTTTAGCGTTTAAATTTTGCGCGTAATTTTTTACGCGCATTTTTTTAAGCGTTTAAAATTTGCGCTTATTTTTTTTAGCGTGTTTTTTTTAGCGTGTGACATTTGCGCGTTTAAATTTTGCGCGTTTTTTTTTGCGCGCATTTTTTTTAGCGTTTAAATTTTGCGCGTAATTTTTTACGCGCATTTTTTTTAGCGTTTAAATTTTGCGCGTATTTTTTTTAGCGTGTGACATTTGCGCGCTTCAATCTAGTGACCTTAATTTTTGATAAATTTTTGGATTTTTTTACATATTTACGTGTGAAAATTATTGGAGAATTTGAATTTGGGGATAACTTTTATTGAGAACCAGTTTAACTGTTAAAAAATGCTATTAAATGTATGTTGTATATGAAAAAGGGATAAAATCAAACAAAAAAATTTTTATTTTGATTTTATTTCCAGCGAGATGTCTTTTTTATGATGAAAGTGTTTACATAAATATGGGTCACGATAATTTGGGACACGAAATATATCTATTATATTTATTTTAAAATAAAATATTAAATTTATATAATAAATTCACACTTTTATTAAATTAAAAAACCGAAAAAGTTCAAAAGTATAAATAAAACACAAAAAATAAATGCAAAATAAAATTAGATAAAATGAATCAAGTTAAAGTGAATAAGAAAGGTGAAAGTTACATGTCTGTGATTTACTTATATACTCACAGACATGGAGGGAAAATAGAAGTAAAAAAATAAAATAGTAGATCTTCAAAACATCAATTTTTGTAGAAAATACAGAAAAAAAGGATGAATAATCATAATTTAAAAAGAGAAAAAAATGGATGATCGATTAAACATAAAAATGTTACAGATTACAAAATATGACAAAATAATTAAATAATATAAAAATACAATGAACATAGTGACAAGAACAAAAATTGGTTTGCTTCAAAAGAGAACAAAAATACGGAAAACAGAGAAAAATGCTCTTTTTTATAAATTTTTAAATGAATAAAACAGTAAAAAATAAAATAAACGAGAAAAAGCGCAACATTTTCAGAAAAATAATTGAAAAAGAGAAGATAAGTAAAAATATGAAGGGGGATGATTAACATTTGTTTTTATACCATGAGGAAGTTAAAGGAGGGGGAAATGGGAAATGATCAGAAAGAGTATTATTGAGTTCTTGAATGATGATGTTGATCGCGCGATTCTCTTTCTCTTAAAAAAGGTTGGCTGGAGCCCATCAGTTCATTATATACGTGACCATTGCCGCCGCCGCCAGTATGATATGAACGATCATTTTGACTGTAGGAATGAGGATAAGGACGTGATTGACGACGATATGAAGGTTCACGAGAATCGTCATGTCGACGAGAAGATTTTTTATGATGACGTGATGATTGCCGACGATATGAAGGTTCAAAAACTCAAACAAATGGGATTTTGTTGCACAAAAAAGAGCGTTTCTTCGTTTCTCTTCTGTCTTTTTTGAACTTGTTGGGGGTGCAAATTGTAAAAAATTGAAAAAAAAACTGATTGTTTCTAAAAAAGTTTTTTTCAAACTGACAATGTTTTGACTTTCAGTAAGAAAAATTTTGGAATCTTTGGATTTCTAAAGTAGTAGGCTTTAGAAATTTGAAGATTCTGAAACCTTTTGGGGTTTTGGAATATAAATTTTAATGTAACAGATGTACAAATGAATTTTGTTAGCGAAAAAAAACTTGCCTCAAAATATCCCTGCCAGCCGCAAATTACCATGACCCATATTTAAACACTTTCATCATAAAACAGACATCTCGTTGAAAATAAAATCAAATAAATTTTTTTTTTGTTCGATTTTATTCTCCAATAATTTTCACACGTAAATATGTAAAAAAATCCTAAAATCTATCAAAAATTGAGGTCACTAGATTGAAGCGCGCAAATGTCACACGCTAAAAAAAATACGCGCAAAATTTAAACGCTAAAAAAAATGCGCGTAAAAAATTACGCGCAAAATTTAAACGCTAAAAAAAATGCGCTTAAAAAATTACGCGCAAAATTTAAACGCTAAAAAAAATGCGCGCAAAAAAAAACGCGCAAAATTTAAACGCGCAAATGTCACACGCTAAAAAAAACACGCTAAAAAAATAAGCGCAAATTTTAAACGCTTAAAAAAATGCGCGTAAAAAATTACGCGCAAAATTTAAACGCTAAAAAAAATGCGCGCAAAAAAAAACGCGCAAAATTTAAACAAGCAAATGTCACACGCTAAAAAAAACACGCTAAAAAAATAAGCGCAAATTTTAAACGCTTAAAAAAATGCGCGTAAAAAATTACGCGCATAATTCAAACGCTAAAAAAAATACGCGCAAAAAAAAACGCGCAAAATTCAAACGCTCAAATGTCACACGCGTAATATTCACGCGCTTATATATTTTCGCGCAAAATTCGACGCTCAAAAAATTCCGCTTAAAAAACCACGCGCAAAATCCAAACGCGCAAAAAATTACGCGCAAAGAAAATCCCGCCTCTTTTACTAGACATTTTTTCTTTTTTCTAAGCCTAAGCCTAAGCCTAAGTCATTACAGATTTGTAATGGTTTTAACGTGACCATTGGAACACGTAACTGCCGGTAGCGCGGGAGAAGTCAGCCAAATGGCTGCTACATTTGATCCTTTTCGAAAAAGCCTTTGACATTGGGTTTCTGGCAGGGTTGTGCGATACCGATATATCGTATCGAAATATCGGTATCGAGTATCGGTATCGAATATCGGTATCGAAAAAAATTTAAAAAGTATCGGTATCGAAAAATTTTTGAGTGGTATCGGTATCGATATCGGTATCGAGATTTTTTTGCCGATATTTCGATACCGATACTCAACTTGAAATTCATCTGTTTTTTGCTTATTTTTATGCTGTTTTCTCCTTTCCATATGAAACTTACTTCTTAATTGTACTAATATGTCAGCTTTCTTTTCAAAAATATAGTAAAAAGGGATTTAAAAATAATTTTTTCCGGTATCGTATCGAAATATCGGTATCGGTATCGAGTATTGGTTTCGAATATCGGTATCGAAAAAATTTTGAGCAGTATCGGTATCGAAAAAAATTTGAGCGGTATCGAATATCGAGTATCGGTATCGAATGAATTTTTGGAAGTATCGAAATATCGAATATCGGTATCGTTCGTGAAAATATCGGTATCGCACAACCCACCCTGGTTTCTGGGCAGTCCTTTAGGGGAAAAGTTTGGTCATTGATACGTTTAAGAATTTCGGCGAAATATCATTTTTATTTTTTTAAAAGTACGATAGTTAACGAGTTATAAGTAGCAGGCAACAACAATTCTTTGTGTAACACCAAACTTTAAAGATAACACATTTTTAAACCGAATTTTATAATTTTTGCGTGACGTCACGTCTTGACAATCCCTTAGGGTATAAAATTGATCCAAGCTCGAGCGCAAATGTATTACGTCGCGCTAGAGCTTTAAACTCAGGGAACAGGTAATTTGCGGCAAGACAATGGGCCATGCAGGCAGAGTATTTTGCCTCAGACAAATTCTTTTCACTTATGGAATTTATAACCCTATTTTTGTGACACTTTTTAAAAAGGCATGTGAATAAATTTTTAAATAAAAATTACAGTTACAATTTTGTGAGAAAAAAAATTTTTTGCCTGCCGCAAACTACCATGCATGAGACATTTTACCCTGCATGCCTTGCCTTCCACAAATTACCGGTTCCCTTAACCCCCTCCCCTCCTCTTTCTTTTTTCGATATCAAAATAATCAAAAAAATAAACAAACTTCGAAAAAAACTGCTGTGATAAGATATACCAGTCCTAGAGGAATATCGGGATGACCTTCAGAAAACCATTCTTCTTGCGTTCGTAATGAACAATTTTTTTCATAAAGATTGTACCATCGATTATGATCAAAAAAGAACATCCAAAAACCCATCGGCCTTCTCATTTTTGCAAAATCCTTCTGTTTTAATGTTTCTGAAATTAAATGGTTAAAAGTAATCTGTTTGGTTTCTCTAAAATTTCGAAATTATGACATTAATTTAAAATTCAAAAAAAATGAAACAACCCAATATTTCTGACACTTTTAACAACCTTCACACTGCTATTCTTGAGAAAACTTCTACATTAAAAGTATGTAAAAAAGATAACATTGGCAATTGCAAAAAATGAATATTACTTAAATAGTTTTGAAAATTATATAGCAACAACTCTATCACTGAAATATGTTTTTCACACATTGTTATAGGTTGTTACATTTTTACGTTCCCGCCCCTGAAGTGGAGCCAATATTTTTGTTATCGTACTTAATAGTTGCCCACCTTTTTTTCATAATCTTTTTGCATCAATTTTTTATTGCGTTTTTGTATGTAAAATATGATCTTTTGCTCTTTAAAGTTCACTTTGCGTAGTCATCAAAACATTTTTTAATTTTTTAAATAATTGCTAGATGAAATGAAAATGTCACATAAGCTATTATTTATTTTTAAAAGGTATATTTGAAGAATAAAAAAAATGAGAAAAATTGTAACACGTATGAATCAAAAAGGGAAAGAGGCGAACTTTTTTTTTTCCTTTCTCCAATCTCTTTTTCGCCGACTCGTTAGCGCAGTTGAACGCGCGCCAGGCCATGACGCAAAATCAACGAAAAGGTTCGATGCCGATGGAGCTCCAGTTTAGTACAAAAAACTTTAATTTGTAAAATTTTGTTAGAAAAAAAATTATTAATAAACACAAAAAAGTGTTAAAAATTAATAAAATAATTTACTATATTTTTTGCTTCATTTTTTGGCTTTATTGTGGATAAGAAAAATCGCTCGAAAAGTTTAATTGAAGGTTTTCTTGTGTGACGCTATGGGCGGATCGACTGATGTCGATAGTCAAATAGAAGGATAGGAACCTATGACGATCAGGACGATCATGACGACTATATAAGTGCTGACCTTAGAAAGTGGCTCTCAGCCCCGGGAGCAGTAACATTAATGGTAGCAGCGAGTTTTGTTCCCGCTCGTCTTGGTGGATAGAAAGTGCTTGGTGCTTTTCTTTTCTTTTTTTATGAAAAAGCTAAGTGTCGCTTGGTGGCTGTGTGAAATCTAATCCTTGGTGGTTTTCTTTTGCTTGGTGATAAAAAAAAAAGCTTTGTGAAGTCTTGGTGATAAAATAACTGTGTGGCTGTTCTAAGTGGTAACCTTGGTGGTTTTATCTTTGTGGTAAATTTAATAAAAACTGTGTGGATTAAATTTAAATATAAAATAAATAATTGATTAAGATAAAATAATATAATAATTATAATTCGTTAAATATTAAAATTGAAGTTTTTATTGTTCTGCGGAACCGTGTTTGATAAAAATCATTATTTTTTGGTGCTATTGTTAAAAATAGTACAACCATTTTTTTGGTGTTACTGTTAAAGGTAATGCAAAACTGTAAATAATTCTTTCTTTTTTTTACAAAAAGCGCTTTTTTTTTCTATTTATCTTCTTTTCTTTTAAAGGCTGTGGAACTATTTTTTATTATCTATATTTTTTTGCTTGCAGGCATCAATTTTTTTCTTTCTTGTTTGAAAAAGGTTGATCGCTTTTTCATTTCATTCCGTCAACGTTTTTTAAAAAAAAAATCTATTGTTTTTTTTTCTTGTCTTTTAATCATTATTTTTCTTGTTATCCTTAAGACAGTAATTCTTTTCTTTATCACTCTTTAAGTGAATTTTTTTAATATTCTATATTGGTTTATTTTTAAATAAAAAAAAACAAGCCAAGGCGGCATTCAAACAATAAAATTTTCTTCTTGATCACTCTTTAAGTGATACAATTTGCTAATATTTTCGGCAAAGAATTTATTGGTAGACTTATTTTTAAAAGCAAGCCAAGGCGGCATTCATTTGAAATAATTTTTTCTTTGTCTATTAATGAATCAAAACATGGAAAATTTTGAAAGTGGGAAATCTCATAATATAAAACAGTTTCATACTGTAAAAAAAGGATATGGGTTTAAAATTAAGATAAATGATGTAAAAAGGAATGTTATGGAAGATCAAACTTTGGTCGCTTTTGAGCGGAAGTGTGACGTGGTGTCCGATATACGTTGTACAAATGGAAAAGGGAAGGAAGAAAAAAGTAAAAACATCAAAGATAAAACACATCCGGAAGATGATGTTGATAAAGGAAATACAGATATTTTTGATATTTATCTGAAAGAGATCAAGCAAAGGAATGCAAAACAAGAAGCAGAGGCAATGTACGCTTCAAAATTTTTTAACATTGAAGAAAGGGATGGGGATTTTTATCTTGTTGCATGTAACAGTAAAAATAATTTATGTATGTTAGACAAGGAACAACAGGATACTATATTTGTCCTTGAATTAGAAGAAACACAGTTTGGAGCGCAAATGTTTCGAGGTGATGGCGAAATGTCTATCTCCGAATTTTTGAAAGATTATGAACATTATATGGCAATGCGGTCGATATCATTTAAAAATCGACAGATGGGATTGTGTATAAGGAATTTTTTAGCAGAGAGGGCAAGAGACATTTACGATGAAATTTCTGAAAAAGACAATTATGATGAGGTCAAAAAGATATTATTAAAGAAATTTCAAACGCAAATGATGAGAGAAAAAGCAGAATTAAAAATTAAAAATCTTTTTCAAGAGGAAAGTGAATCAGTTTTAAAATTTGCAAACAGGCTAACTAAAATAGTTCGATTAGCAACTGAAGGAAAGAGTGAAGTAGAATTTCAAGAGAAAATGAAATCTGAATTTTGTAAAAGAGTATCTTCAAACTGTAGTTATTTGGTTAAGGGGCATAATCCTAATACCTTCGAAGAAGCTTTTGAAAAAGCCGAATTATATGAACATGAGTTTGCAATAAAAGAGGAACGTGGGAGAGATACAAAACATGTTGTTGAATGTGGTGAAAGTAATGTATCAAACAATCGACAAAAATTGGGAAAGCAATGGAAGAAACAATACAAACAAAGAAGGGTTTGTTACAGATGTCGACAACCTGGACATAAAGGAGTAGATTGTATGTCATATCAAAATAAACAACAGTACCCGAGGGAAAGAATTTGTTACAGATGTCGAAAACATGGACATAAAGTAAAAGATTGTCCAATAAGGCAAAGATGGCATTGACGATATAGTCGTATATAAGAATAAAAATTAGAGTCAGAATGGGGAAGAGTAAACTAATAGTTTAACATTGAGAGATGCCAAGTCAATAACAAGTAGATGCATCAGTTTTGTAAAGCTTTTAGCTAAAGAAATGAGAGAAAATTGTTCGACTGCACAGAACAATACAAAAATGCTAATCATTTAAAACAAAGAGTTAAAGTTGATTCACGGTTAGAGAAGAATTGGAGTTAAGCCGCTATTAAGTCAGCTCGAAGTAGTGAGTTAATGAAACAAGACTGGAAGCAATTGGAATTTTCAGAAAATTTTAAGGTTAAAATATAAAGTAACGAAATTTTTTTTTTCGACAGAAATGAAGGTATCTCGTGATATTACAAATTTTAATAAAAAATTATGTTATGAAATCGGTAGTATTAAAATTAGATCATAACATGGTGGAAGTAAATTATTGCGTCATTAATATATCAATCCGGCAATTTTAAAAAAAAAATCAGGTGTTTGTAATAATGGTACTTTTGTAAAAAATGTTTTTGAATAGCTGAAGATAGGTTTTTACTTTTATATTTGAGAGAGAGAAAGTGATTTATTCCCAAATGAGAATATTGTTGATTAATGTTAAAATAAGAAGGATAAGGATCTATTAAAAGCGATGCAGAAGCCGTTATGATTGCAAAGTTACAAGCAGTAGTGGGTATTAGTAAGATCAATGAGATGCCTTCTTTCTCAAGAAAAAACGTGGAAAGATGGTTTTAAAAATAAGAAGATATTTGTGACAGATACACCGGAAGACGACAATAAATTCAAATGGAAATTATACTTATAATTAACCATGTAACATTGGTTATGAAACATTTTAACGCAGTGTGGGTTCATTACAGTAAACGAGAATCAAATACAGAAAATACCACGAGGAACTGGAACTTATTAAGGAACGGGGGGCAAAACGAAGTGATACTAATTGTTTCACAAAGAATGCAATAATGAAAAGGGGAGAGTGAATTGTCGAGAGCAGTCGATGTGATCATCGCAAGTATAGTTGAGATGCACAAGGATGGAAGTCGTTGAAGTGAAAAGAAACAACCGAAGTGCAGGTTAAGTTAGGCCATAGCGACATCCACAAGAGAAATTATGTCCAACATTAGGTAAGGCCATGATGGCAATCCATTGATAAAATAATTATAAAAAGAGACTTTATGTCCAACATTAGGTAAGGCCATGATGGCAATCCATTGATAAAATAATTATAAAAAGAGACTTTATGTCCAAAATTAGATAAGATAAGGCCATGATGGCAATCCATTGATAAAATATAATGTTATGAAGGGAGATGAAGATGGGTAATTGGTATTGACATTGCAGTAAATACCGATGCAGAGATGGTGCGGAAAAAAAATAGGAAAGTAGTGCAAGTCAGCACAATGCAGGAAGATGACATGATTGTCATCGTAACGATAATGAGCAGCGATCATACATAGGAAATCCGTTGATAAAACTAAAAAGAGACTTTATGTCCAACATTAGGTAAGGCCATGATGGCAATCCATTGATAAAATAATTATAAAAAGAGACTTTATGTCCAACATTAGGTAAGGCCATGATGGCAATCCATTGATAAAATATAATGGCATGAAAGGAGATATTGGTGGGGGAGTTGTGACGCTATGGGCGGATCGACTGATGTCGATAGTCAAATAGAAGGATAGGAACCTATGACGATCAGGACGATCATGACGACTATATAAGTGCTGACCTTAGAAAGTGGCTCTCAGCCCCGGGAGCAGTAACTATTTGACTATCGACATCAGTCGATCCGCCCATAGCGTCACACTTGTTGTTGTTGGAGTTGTAGTCTTGTTTTAAATATTTTGCAATGCTTGAGTAATAAAACCTGTTGAACTTTGATGAAGAAGAATATTGCAAATTATTTGCAATACAAAACTTGTAACACAAAATTCTTTTGCAAAAAAATTAACTGATTCTGTTGGATGCGTGCCAATTTTGGTATACTTTATTTATTGTTGATACCAAAAAAATAATAGTTGTAACTGCCAAAAATGTCACCGCTTTGTATTTTAAAAACAATTTCATTCGTCCACAAAGTTATTTTTAAAAATTTTTACTGTCTTTATTTATATTACCAATTTTTTAATATCAGCAGCAAAAACTACAAAAACAAAAAAACCGTTTTTTAATAATTACTTTGTTAAAAAATTCCCATTTTTATTAATTTATTAATCTTATATTTTTTATTAATTTAAACACTTTTTTAGTTTATTTTTTTAAATTGTAATCAATTAATAATTTTTTTTCTAACAAAATTTTGCAAATTGAACTTTTTTGTACTCGACTAGAGCTCGACCGGCATCGAACCTTTTCGTTGATTTTGCGTCATAGCCTGGCGCGCGTTCAACTGCGCTAACGAGTCGGCAAAAAACGGTTTGGAGAAAGGAAAAAAAAAAGTTCGCCTTGATTCATACGTGCGTAAGTAGAGTGCTCCACAAAATTATGAAACACCTTCTAGATTTTAAAATTCGTAGAAGGCAGAAGCGGCATCGATTCAAATTTCTCTTTTTTGGATTCAATATGCCAGAAATCCTATATATCCGAGAAATAATATCAAACACTGAAAAAGGGACAAATTTTTTAAGAAAATTTGAAAATTTGCTGCCACAAGATTATAGGACAGCTTCTGAAATAAATTGCATCAGATATAAGCACAAATAAATTTTAACTTTGTCTTTACACATCACTAACTAAATTTTACTATTTATTATATTTATCAAACTGATCAAACGGATCTATCAAGGTTCAATCCCCCACTTGACAATTTTTTAACTTTTTAAAAAATATGTGCTGCTGACGCTTAAATTTTTTTTAAAAATTCTTTTCTTAAAACGTATCTCTGTTTATGAGTTGAAAAAAATAAAACAATGTTACAATTTTAATAAAGAAATCTTACATTACAACTTTTTATGGAAAATAGTGTGTACTATTACACTCTGCAGCGTAAGCAGCACACATTTGAAAATCAAATGTAAAAATTTTCGAAATCATACTTATCCTAACATCAAAAATCAATAAATTAATATAGTAGAATATCCTTAATATTTTTATATTCGACGGTTTAATTTTTTTTGCTTATGTGCGTTGTTTTTACTCTGTTTTTACTATATATATACAAAGTAAAAAACTTTATAAATACATATATTTGTAAAGTTATAAGTTTACATTGTTTTCTTTTCACACGTGCATTTTATAGTGTCAGTTTTGTTGTAGTTCTTAAGTTTTTTATTGGTTGGCCTTTTTTCTCATTAATTTTGCTTATAAAAAAGTGAAACTATTCTTCTGGACCCTCATAAATTGTCACAAAAAAAGACATAAAAATAAAGTTTCTGCAAAGATTTTCAAAAACTGTGTTTTGATTGAAATAAAAAAATGTGGAAAATATTTTATAAAACGTAATTGAGATTTTATTATATCTCATTCAATGTGTTTTCAATGTACATATTTGAAATACCTATAAAAAAGTAAGAATATAATTTTTATTTGCTACTTTTTTATTGTTTGCCTCACTTTATTTTTTAATTTCAAATTTGTTTTAATTTTTTTCTTTCCAATAGCATTTTGACCAGCCGATATTCCATTCTAAAACACCATCCATAATTTAAAAATTTTGTTTATATCTAAATTTCGAAAACTTTGTAGTACAGAGAAAGAAAAGCAAAAGTATGCAAAAAGTGCTAATACAAATACAGTAGCGCTCAAAAGTTTTTGGGCACTTTGAATATTGTGGATAATTTTTTTTTCTGTGGAGCAACTTCCAAAACCCTAATACAAATTTTGAAGCCATATCTGAGGGCTATGTTACAGCATCACTTCCTTGCCTGAATCCTCTCACAACGAAAAATTCTGGCGGGAATTCAAAAATTTGGTGCACAAAAGTTTTCGGGCACTTTTTTCAGAAAATCGGTGTGATCTTATTTCTGCACCAAAAAACGTTTTTTTATTTCATAATTGTTCCTTAGATCCATTAGAAGTTTTTAGGAGCTTCCGGAGTCATAAAACTCATTTTCTGATTTTTCACGATTTTTTGAAATTTAGCATTGTTGCTGTTTTTGATGTTTTTACTCCAAGTTTAACTCGGCGATGCAGCGGTGCACCGGCTGTCAAAATACATTTTCAAGTACTCCTATTCATCAATAACAAACCCTGAAAATTTTCTTTGTTACCTTCATTTCTTGCAAGGATGTCAAAACACACGTGTGTTTTAACCGTAAATATAGAAAAGTATTTATGCCACAAAAATTTTTTTGCTGCGTGATTAATTTAACCAGACGTGGGCATGGGGTACATTTCGGTACGGAAATCGTACCCTACCTAGCGCAAAATTTACGATAATTTGTAAAAATGAGTGAAAAAATAAATGCCTGACCCAAAATAAGACACAGGGGGGAGGACCCTTTGCGTTTTTTACCGCGCGCAAAATCCAAAAAATTGGTGTACCTTGGTGCCCACGTCTGAATTTAACTCTTTGTCGTTTAATAACACTTCTAATTAATTTTTTTTTTAAGAAAAATGGTTGAATTAATTCTTCTTCTAATGTTCTTTCTTCCAACTTTTGTTGGCATTACAGCAAGCTATATTACTCGAAGCAGCGTAGATACATGGTATCCAAAGCTTAAAAAGCCGCCAATTTGTCCGCCAAAAATTGCCTTCCCAGTTGTTTGGACTATCCTTTTTCTTTTAATGGGAGTTAGCGGATACAAAATTTGGTCAATCACAGACGGACATGCTCATCCTGCAAAAACTTTATTCTTCGTTCAACTTTTCTTTAATTTTATGTGGAGCATGTTCTTTTTTTATTTCCGAGGTAATTTAGCATACTTGTTAATACAAAAATATATATATATACAATACATATTTTAAGGGATCAAACTTGCTTTCGTTGACATTATCGCTTTAGATATCTCTGTTTTTCTTTGGATTCAAGCTTCATATTCTTTACAACCATGGATCGGACTTTTACAAGTTCCATATTTCTTATGGATTTCATTTGCCACAATTTTAAATGGCAGTAAAGGTACGTTCAACAAATAAAGTCAAATCACATGTTTAAAAGCACTTTTTTATTCACTTGTTTTTGTTTATTTTAAATATAATTTTAAAAAAAAGGAAAAAAATCAGTACTTTATTTTTACATTTCCTGTTTTAAAAATTAGTGTTTTGTTTCTTTCAATTTTTACAGCGTTCATTTTTGAATATTGACAAATTAGCTTTAAAAAAGGAAGTAAAGTATTATAAAAAAAAATCTGTTAATTAACAAAGTCATTTATCATTAACACCAAAGAATTTCCATTATAAATTATAAAACACATTTTTTAAAGTATATCAACCGTCTGTCAAAAAATAGCATTTTGGAGCAATCAAATTGTAAAGAATTGAGTAATATTTAAAAGTTTTTCAAACATTTTTTCTTTATACAGTCGAACCTCAATTTTACGCACCTCTATTTTACGCAAACCTTGATTTTACGCGGCCTTTTTGCGGTCCCTCCAGACGGAAATCCCTGTAAACGGACTTCGATTTTACGCGAACCTCGATCTTACGCTGGTTTTTTCTCGGTCCCTTGGATCGCGTAAAAGCGAGGTTCGACTGTAATAATTTTCATAATGATAAAAAGATATACTGATAAAAATAGAAATATGTTTTTTAGAATGGGGATGTTTGCAAACATGTCTATAAAGCACGTGTGTAAACACAACTCTTTTTAAAATAAATTTAAATCACCTTTTTTTATTTGTCGTTGTTCTTCCTTTTCGTTTTTTATTTCGACCAAAAAAACGGATACCATTAGTTTTTGTTTTGTTTGTTAGCTGATTGTTGAGGTTAAACGAAATAAATTTCTGTTTAAACGATTGTCTATCAAAACTTTGATGAAAATGAAGAGCACTTACCAAATATTTTATAAATCAATTATTAGCTTAAATTTAATTATTATTTTATTTTTTTGTTGTTCTTCACAGTCAATCAAAGTGCGACAACAAAAACAACCAAAAGTTGCAATTATTGGAGCAGGTTTTGCTGGTTTATCTGCTGCAAATCGATTCATGGAAAATGGTTTCCAAAATTTTGAAATCTTTGAAGCTGAAAACAGAATTGGTGGCCGAATTTTTCCTGTACAATACAGTATGCTTTTTTGTATTCGGTAAAACAATGCATAATCAAAAAAATCTTTTTGCTGGATTTTAAAAACTGAAAAATGGAAATAATATTTGGATATAAACCATCTTATTTTTTAATTTTTACAACGAATATTGTATTGCTTTTTTTTATAAAAATTATGTTTTAGAAGATGGATATTTACAAATGGGTGCACAATATATTGATGGTAACAAAAATCCATTATATGATTTAGCAGAAAATTTGGGAGTCATTGATCATTCGATTGAAGATTTTGAACATTTAGACGTTTCAACAATTCGATATGGAAATTGTCCAATTCAAAAGCAAGTTTTTTTAAAGATTTAAAAAAGTTTATGTAAACAAAGAAAGAAAAATTTAAAAAAAATGTTCTAACTATATTTTATTTATTTAAAAGCTTTTTTTGTCGAGTATGAAGGAAGAGAGCAACAAATTTAACCATAAAAACTGACAATAAAAATACAATTAAGCACGTGTTTTAGTTTTATTTTTTTAAACGTGCATCATATTATTGGATAACCAATAAAATATTTATTCACATGTGATGAAAATTAAGGGAATAAGGGCATTTTTAAAAAATGTTTAAAAATTCAAAATCAAAATTTAGATCTGACATAAATGCATATCTAAAATTCATAACCCCATTGGATAAAAAATATCAATACATTGCTGATAATGATGAAACAAAAAGTTATGATGAAACTGTCAAATCAATGTATGACAAAGATTATACAAAATTTTTGATAGTATGTTTTTTTTAAAATTTTTTAACTTTTTATCTTAAAATTAATAGGCAGCATCCCAGTTCTTTTAGAACAAAAAAAATTTAAATTTCAGATTCAAAATGCAACAATGGGATTTCGCCGAAATGTTTTTGATTCTCTCACCCGATTATATCAATCACAATTTGAATTTGAATATGCTGCAAAATGGGAAGATGTAAATCATCAATTTTTTCAAAATTCGAATTTTAATGATTGATTTTAGTTAAGTCTTCGAGCAATGACAGATTGGGATGATTTAGGTGGAGATGGAGCTTCATATTCTACGACAAAAATTGGATATACAGGTACATTTTAAATATCATTTTTATCATTTATCAATTATTTTAGCTATTTTATCTTATCTTACATCAAAAATTCCATCTTCAAAGATACATTTAAATCATCGAATTTCAAATATAAATTATTTGGGTGAAAAAACAAAATTGATGCTTACCACTGGTACTTTGATCAATGATGACTTTGATTATGTCATCGTTACTTCTGCACTTGGACATTTAAAAAATTTGCTCATAAAATGTTTACACCGCAGTTACCAAAAAGAATAATGAATGCAATTGAAAAAATTGGAATGGGTACGTGAGCATTCATACATATATGAAGTATGTGGAATATATTGACAATTTTACGGTTATAGGGACAAGCTCAAAAATATTTCTTGTTTATTCCGATTCAACTTGGATGGATACATTTTTGTCACCATTACCGGTCCCTGAATGTTTTGGTCGAAAAGGCATTGAATCAGAGTTTAATACTTTTCAAGTAAAAAATAATTATTCTCTTTTTATTTAAATAAATATTTTAAGAAAGTTCCATGGGCTCCAAATATATATATGGGATGGATTGCCGGAGATGCCCCAGAAAAAGTTGATAAACTTTCCGATCAAGAACTCAGCAAAATTTTGACACAATTATTTCGGGATATTTATCGCAATTATTCTATTCCAGAACCTTCTACAATTTTACGGTAATAATTGTTACAACACAAATCCTAACAGAAACGGGAGATCATTGCGTGTGTGTTGAAATAGGTCATAGATATTTATAACAATAAATAGATTTTAATATAACAATCATAGAAAAAAAAGAGAACATAAAATTATTTTGAGAAAAGTGAGGTGAAAGTGAGAAACAAGCCATGCTTTTATACTATTTTGGGGAGGATCAAAAAAGCAACGCCAGAAAATTACAATAAAAAAAAGGGAGAACCATTAATATGAAAGCTTTTGCGGATAATATTTTTATACAAGCATTAGAAAAAAGCAAAAAATATTTCAGGCAAAAGTGGACTCAAAATGATCTTTATGGAGGATCATATTCATATGTGTGAGTTCTTTTTTGTTTCATAAGAATGATGTAATTAAACTTCAATTACAGTTCATATGAACAAGCACAAGCAGGAATCCGTCATTCAGATTTGTCAATTCCTATAATAAAAAACGGAAAAATTAGAATTCAATTTGCTGGTGAAGCAACCCGTGGGTTTTAAAATAATATTTTTAAAATATATGAAAAATGCCATAAGTTTTTTTTAAATATTCATTGAAATTATTTATTTTTAGATGATCGAATTTTCCAAACTGCCGTTGGAGCATTTTTATCAGGACGTCGAGAATCTGATCGTATTCTAAATGACCTTAAAAAATGAGAATACATCATTTATAAATATTATTTATAAATGTTAAAAATTGATATTATCAATTAACATCTATAGGTCATTAATTTTAATGCCTTTGATTTCTAAAAGTTTTACAAAAATTTGTAATATATTTTTAATAATAAGTATTTTCAATTGTGCAACATAAATTCAATATAAAACAATTATTTCCATTTTTTTCAATTAAATTACTTGCACTATTTTTTTAGTTCCGTAAACAAAAGTTTACTCTTGTAAAACTAAAAAATTAATGTTGAAATAATTAATTAAATTTACAGTAATTAATTATTAAAGTGCAATCTTTTTTTAGATCAAAGTTTCGTGCATTTTTTTAAATTTTTCCAGAAGACAAAAAAAATATTTCATCATGTTTAACAAAATTCTAAGGTATTTTTTTCAGTAGTTTCAAGAAAGTTAATTTTAAGTATTTAATTATCGCAAAAATATTTATTATCTGTTAACTTTCAAAGGAAAAACCATTATTAAAAAATGTTTGATTATTTACCATATATTACCATAGCTGAATACTTATTAACCCTAATATGTAGCATATTTTCAACATATTATTTTGGGATAATCTTTTATTTGAATACTTTTAAAAATGTATCGCTTGGAATGAATATGTCTATGAAGCTTTATGTCATTGTTGAATTTTCGTTTAGTATTGCTACAGTAATTTATTCTACATATTTTACAATTTTTTGGCGGCCAGTTAAAAATATTTACAATGCTTATATTATATTTTTTACAAGTGCCAGCCTTCCTATTTTTCTTGTTACTGAACCACTTGTCGCCTGTTTTTTGGGAATAGATCGATGTATTTGCATTATTTTTCCATTTAAAAAGTACTGGAGCAAAGTTATTACGCTTTTAACAATTTTTAATTGTTTCATTTTTGTTGGCCTTATTATTCCATATAATATTGCAACAGGTTGGCCTTCAACAGCACAAACAATTTGTCGATCATTTTCATGCTTACAAACCAGTAATGGACATTTATACGTTATTTTACGATCGATTTCAAGTGTTGCAAGTGTTTTTATTGGCGCTGTATTAAAAGGGTTGTCGCAGACAGGTAAAATAGAATGTTGCCTGAACGGCAACAAAGTGGTTCCAACACGAAAATAAAATGCATTTGTAAAAAAAGTGAAAAAAAAAAGTGAAAGAAAATATAAAATCATCAAAATATTTATTATTATAACCAAAAAGAAAAATAACAACAAGAAAAACAATTCTTATAAACATGAGAAGCAGCTTCAAACATTTCTTCAACAGCACCAGAACAAGCATTGATTGCCTATAAAAGAGCATATATGATAAAACAAACATACCTCCGATTTCCATTATCGGCTCCAGCTGCAGCTCCAACAATATCTAGAACAGCTAAAAGAGAAATTATAAACCTAAAAAAGTAAATATAAAACCAATGACGTTTCGTCCTTTAGTTTGGACGCCATTGGTAAAAGAAAAAGATGGCCATATGTGGGGACTGACTGGACTTTTCAACAAACAACAGTCCCCCAGCCAAACAAACCTATCCCCATCGCTACCATCGATAATCCAAAGCCATCAGTGTGGCACCAGCAATACCATGCATTATCAGCAACAAAAAGCAATGAACCTATAAATATATGAAATTAGTACCGTTAAAAACAAAAAAATGAAACTAAACTAACCTGCAGTAGCAAAACTTACCTTCTATTCGCTGTTACCAAGACTATTCATGGAGATAGTAGTCTAAAAATAGCTAACAAATATATATGCAAAGAATAAAAACGTATATACATACAAAAAAGAAAAATTTTTTTAGAAAAATTATTTTTTCATGCAATTTTTTCATACAATTTTTTTCACTTTTTTTACAAATGCATTTTATTTTCGTGTTGGAACCACTTTGTTGCCGTTCAGGCAACATTCTATTTTACCTGTCTGCGACAACCACTTTAAGGTCTTTAACTTCGTTCGACACATTTTTTAATTAGTTACGGTAATGTAAAAATACAAATCAAGACCAATCTAACAGAGAAGAAAACTGTAGGCAGCTGATTCAAGAGCAATGTCAAAATTTTCCAGATACTGTAGTTTCACTTCTTTGTAAAGTATGACCGAATAAATATCCTAAAATAATCATTCCATAAAATAATGACGAAGTAGAAATAATCTTTGAATTCTTTTTTCTGCATCACCAATGTTCCAGACTCTTTTCATTTTTAACTCTTGTTTTTCAATGAAACATGTTATTCTTACAGTTGTTTAAATATAATAAAGCATCAAAGCTTAAAAGTTGCAAAAATTTTGGTACATTTTTTTTATGAGTAATAATGACCCCATTTAAAGGTCAAAAAGCAAACAAAAAATAACACATTTTAGGTAAAAAAAAGAAGTATTGATGTAATATTTTGATTTTTAAAAGTTTTAAATTGCGAACAAATAAAGTATGCCAAAATATGGCAACTAAAAATTTGGTAAAGAAAAAATTCCCCCGTTAGAAATGATTTGGATTTATAATCTGAAAATCCTTTGCGAATTGTAAAAAAATATATTTAAACAACAAATTTTAAAAAATTTATTTATGACAAGCAGTGTTCTGCGGTGCTGGCGCGACGCGCCGCGCCGCAGTCGCGCCGGCTACTAGAAATTAAGTTTAAACTTAAAGTAATAATTTCACGTGATAGCCTTTATAGCTGAATATCTTTTACCAAAGTTGTAGGAAAATCTGTAATCTAATAGAAGTTTAAATGTAGCCGGCGCGACTGCGGCGCGGCGCGTCGCGCCAGCACCGCAGAACACTGATGACAAGAAACAACAATATTATTTTTGATATTATGTTTTTTGTTAGTAGTCAACGGTGGCATTGAAGAACTATCTTCAACTTCACCAAATTTTAACCGAAAAAGTTTGTAAAAAACTTTTTTAAAAAAATTTCGATATGGTTTTATTAAAATAGACGTTAATAAAATATCAATCAAAGGATAAAGTTTAATTAATAGATTACAGTATAACGGAAACAATGGAGAAGGTAGTTGAATTGCAATAGAAAGGATTAAAAAATTTGACGGAATAAATATAAAAATGAGGACCGCAAGGAATTCAAATTTAAGTAATTGAATAATCATTTGATGTTGCTTTCTATTTTGTTTGGTTTCCTTTGTGCCAATAACCATTTTAATATTTTTATATGTGAAAAAGATGAAAGCCAAAAAACGAGAAATTCCAAAAATTATTAAAAAGATTCGTTGAAAAGTTGCAAGAAATCCAGAGCTAATGAACACTGTAAGTACAGTTGGATATTCTGCAATATCAAGTAGTGCCTGCCAATCAAAAATATTTTTTTGTAAAAAAGCTATTGTATCTTTTTTGCTTAATCGATCACTGGAAAAATTTCCAAATAATGCTGAAAAAGCCATCACAAAATTTGTTAAACATATAAAACCATAGACAACTTTTTCAAAATATGGTGGATGTGAAATTGCCAAATTTGACATAGTAAAATATCTTTGAATTATCATACACAATAATAAATCAATTACAATTAGCATATATAATAATACTGCAACATGTGGACCAATATAACTTAAAGCATTTGTAATCCCAGGAATTTGATAGACTGGAATTATTATTGGTAATGGTAATAGAACAGTAGGCTTATAAAAAGTATTAACAATTTCATACATTATTGACACAGAGAGAAGAGCTAAAACTAAATTTCTAAATGATTTCATTGATGCCGGAGTTTGTGTAATAATTACTACAATTATAATACATGCTAACACAAAATTTGTCATTGAAATATAAAACATTATTAATGCAATTAATTCTGTTGATTCCTTGAAAAATAATTCTGACAAATAATAACGTCGTTCAAAATTATAATTTTCCATGGCAACTTTCTTTAAAGAAATGAAATTTGTAATTAAAAAAATGTGAAAAGTTTATTAACAAATAAAAGAAAAGTTGAGGCGGCTTGGATAATATTTAATGTTAGACATAGTACTTTAGCGCAAATTATACATAATTTAATATTGTAAAAATGTTTTTTCTGGTCGTAAACAATTTATTCATTTGTTACAAGGAAGTACTTTGCTGACTGCTATAAACTCATTACAGCAGTCAAAAACTTGTAAATGAATTAAACTAATTTATTAAAAAATATCCAAATAAAATCTAAATTTATTCATTGTCGAATTTTTGATATCGTCATATTAAAATGTAAAAATAATTCAATGTATATCATCCATTCATTGATGTATGCAGCAGACAAAAGGGAAATGAATAATACGCTTGAATTGTAGCATATCAATTGTCATAAAAAAAGAAAATTTATAATAATTAAAAATAGTTTTTTTGTGTATATAACACGTGATAATTAAAAATATTTTTGACCAAACAAAAAAAATGTCAAAAAAACACGAAATTTACTCATAATTTTTTAAATTTTGAATCTGACATTTTTTCTCATTAGTTCCTCAAGATTATCGTAAATAAGATATATTTTAAAAATAATTTTACTTTATCGTCTATTACATCATTTTATCAACGTTGTTAAAGACGTTAATGTAATAATGAATCGATCGCTTGCTATTTTTTTGAGGCAATTTTTTTTTGCCTCAAACTTTCTATTGTTTGACATTTTTTTGAGGCAATTTTTTTTTGCCTCAAACTTTCTATTGTTTGATATTTTTTTGAGGCAATTTTTTTTGCCTCAAACTTTGGTGAGGAATCGAACTCGCGACCGATTGGTTCAGACGCAAAAACGTTTTGCCACTCGGCCATTCAGACATTAAAAAATAGTGACAAAACTTGCCTTTCCCTGAACACGAAAAAAAAGAAGCGTTTCATTGACAAAAAAAAGGGGAGTTTTTTGTTACTTCTAGAAAAAACAACTAAAAAAAGAAACCGAAATTTTTTTAAAAAAGTTTTTTACAAACTTTTTCGGTTAAAATTTGGTGAAGTTGAAGATAGTTCTTCAATGCCACCGTTGACTACTAACAAAAAGGGGAGTTTTTGTTCTAATGATAAGCAAGTAAAAAAAGCAAATACAAACTAAATGCATTTTTTATGTATCAGTGTAAAAGCATATTTAATAGTTTTTTAAAACCATTCAAGTAACAAAAAAAAGAGTCATAAACTTGTTTTATTTTTTAAAAAAATTTATCTTCCAATTTTTCAAGAAAAAACAACTAAAAAAAGAAACCGAATGAAAATTTACTGTTACTGCTTTTTTTGTTACACAAAAGTATTAAAATTCAATATTAATCTAAAAAGAATAAATTTAAATATCAAAAAATTATCAACAAAACATGTATAAAAATTTATTTAACCCTAAAACGTTTAAACTTTGTGCATTATTTCTATTTACAAAGCCTTTTGCATCACTTTTTATGCTTATAATGGCTTTTTAACAATAAAAAATGATAAAAAATGATAATATTTAACAGATAATTAAAGAAGTAACAAAAAAACTCCCCTTTTTTTTGTCAATGAAACGCTTCTTTTTTTTCGTGTTCAGGGAAAGGCAAGTTTTGTCACTATTTTTTAATGTCTGAATGGCCGAGTGGCATAACGTTTTTGCGTCTGAACCAATCGGTCGCGAGTTCGATTCCTCACCAAAGTTTGAGGCAAAAAAAAATTGCCTCAAAAAAATATCAAACAATAGAAAGTTTGAGGCAAAAAAAAATTGCCTCAAAAAAATAGCAGGCGATCGATTCATTGTTACATCAACGTCTTTATCAACGTTGATAAAATGATATGATCTGCTGATATGGATCAAAATAAATTAAAATTTGTATTTTATTTGAATATTCTTATTTCAAAAAAATCTGAGGAAAAATTTATTTCTATGATCAATTTTTGAAAAATACGAGGAATTTTCCCTTTTTTTGACATTTTTTTTGTTTGGTCAAAAATATTTTTAATTATCACGTGTTATATACATACAAAAAAGAAAAATTATTTTTTCATGCAATTTTTTTCACTTTTTTTACAAATGCATTTTATTTTCGTGTTGGAACCACTTTGTTGCCGTTCAGGCAACATTCTATTTTACCTGTCTGCGACAACCACTTTAATAAGATTATTAAAATTTCAAACAAATGAAAACAGTAATCTTAAAGTTTGTCCTCATTTAAATCTTAAACCACAATTTTTGGGATTAAATGTAGAGACGTGCTTAGTTTTTCAAAAGTTCTCCAAATGCAATAAATTTGGTATTATTAGATGCGCATTAAAAATATTAATGGAAAGAAAAAAAGAAATGAGTAAAAAAAGTAATATTACTGCTTAATATTACTGTTAAAAAACGTAAACGGGTAACAGATTTCTTTTATAAACATTTTCATGTTGCGTTTCATAAACCGTTGCAAAAAAAGTGTCGTTTGTGACAAACGACACTTTTTTTGCAGTGACGATAGAGCAGGGGGCTGTCCAAACCTGACGTCAGCAAAAAATAAAAAATTACGAACCCCACCCACCCTCCACTCATATTATCGTCAGATTTGGCTAATACCCCACCCACCCATACCGTCAGCAAAATCGTCAGAAAATTTTTTGACAAATTTAGCCCTGTCAAAAATTTTCCAAAAATTGAAGAAAGAAAAAATTGAAAATTTTTGACAGGGGGGACCAAACTAAACTCGAAAATTTTAGGTTTTAAAAATTTGATTTTTTTTATGAAACCTCTTTCCTATTAAGTGCTAAAAACAAATGTGAAGTCCGTTTTTTGATTTTTTTATAATATTATTAATTTGCGATCAACATTTATGGGGGGGGGGGAATTCTTGAAGCACCATGTATATTTTTTGTCTCCGATTGAGCTAATTTTTGGTACATGTATGCTTTCGACTATAGAAAATCCAAAAATAAAATCAATTTTTTTAAAAACAAAGTTAACAGTTGTTTGGATTCGAACCTTTGACAGAAGGACTGATGCGGAGCGTTTCTACCACTTGGACACAGACGCATATTCTTCGGGGCTGCGTTGTGCGCAAATTTCGCTAATACCTTCAAATGCAAAAACAAATTCTGTATCCGATAGGTATAATCCCGAATTGGGGAGTTTCCTTTCAAACTGGGATTACCATCAAAAAAACGAAAAAAATTTTTATTTTCTCCTATTTTTTCTTTTCTTTTGTATAAAAAAGATGTCCGAAAGTTGGATTTTCGAAATCTCCGTAAAATTTTACATATCATAGGGTACAAAACGATTGTTTAATAAAAGTTAAAATTTCTTTTGTATACCTCACTTGCATTTTCCTTTGACAGAAAAAAAATGAAGGGGAACACTGGCATCGCACACTGCAGCGCACGTTTCTAATTAAATATTCGTTTTCCAGACCACTCGATTAGTAATTATTACCGTAGTTTCTGCAATTATATTTGACTTTTTTCCACATTTAATTAGTGTTGTTTTATCAAGCGTATGATAATTTTTTAGATTAAAATAAAATGTTTAAATATTAATTTTTTAGGCATATGATATAAATTTAACCAAGCATATTGGACCATACAGTACATTAGTCTCTGCAATAAATAGCTTTGTCTGCGGAAGAGTGTATTATCGGGCAATGAGTAAATATCTTTCAATAAATATATTTGAAAAATTAAAATCATTTTAGAAGCATCATTATCTACTGTTACACCTCAAATCGGAACTACATTTCTAAATTAGTTTATATTTAAAAAGGGATTATAAATATTTCATTCAACATAATTCTTTCCACATAAAATCTTTAAAAATGTGTTTTTTTTTGATGACTTTTAAATGACGGATTAAAATTATTTAATCGCTTTTTTGGAATGTATTTTTGCAACGAACGCTTATTTTTTGTAGAAAAACATTTATAAAAATTTCAACCGAGACTAAAAGCAAAAAGGTGCTTCCTTGTTTCTTTTTTGGAATAATTACCTAACATCAATGGCGTCAGCAAAATTTTTTTTCGGGGTGGGCATCTTCATTTCATAGGAGGCGCGCCTTTGATTTTTGTGGCAAAAAATCAAAGGATTTTTTCGTTATACTGTATTCTTTTTTTGTGTAAAATAGATTTCTCTTAAAACTTTTATTTTTTAGCCGAAATGTGTTTTATTATCTATCGTTTATGCTACGTGAATTTCAAGACTTAAATTGTATTAAAACTGTGACTTATGCTTTAAAATATCTATTAATAAACAACCAGGAAATAAAAAAGTTTTTGTTCTATAAATCTGACGTAAGTGAAAGGGAGCAAAATCAATTACAAGCTTAGGGGAGGATGTTGAACAAAAAAAGCTTGTTGAAACTATTGTAAATATAAAAAGCCAAAATTGTAATACCAGAAAAATATTTTTGAATGTGTAATTTCGTTAATATGTTCTCTTTTTTTTCATTTTTTATTTTATTCTTCCTATGCACTTTAAATTCATTTAGTATGAACTTGCATCAAACAAAATTCAGTAAGTTTTTTCAAGAGAATATTCATATTTAGAATCCTTTTTTAGCTATTGTCGATATCCAAGTTCAAAAAACTGTGCCTCAAGAATCAATCCATAAACATCGAATAAAGAGATATCACATTAATTATCTTCTAAGACAACCATTAATTGAAATACCACCGTGGTGGAGTAAAAATGATCAAAAAGAAGAAAGCATTTTTTAAAAAGTACCTTAAAGAATCATTTTCTGCTTTTTATAAAATTGTATCATTGTTACAAATGAAAAAATTTATAATTTTTTGCTTTAATTTTTTTGTCGAAATTTATTATAGCAAATCATAATTTTTCTTTTTGTTAGCTTATAATCTTTTAAGAAAAAAGAGCAAACGCTTTCATTCATTACTTTTCTCGTTTTGGAAACATTTATGACTAATCCGGCAACATTCTCATTTTCACTGTCTCCGGCAACTGCTTTAAACTTTCAATGTCTGACGATTGATTTTAGTAAAAAAAAGCGGTGAAGACTTGCCAAAACAAGACCAAGAATTGAAGATTTTTTGAAGCGTAATCTATTGAAATTTTTTGGAGGTGTTAAAAATATCAAGCAGAATAATCACTCAAAAATTTAAATTTTCTCAGCTGTATTATTTATTTTATTCAATGTTGGATAATTATTGAAAATTGTTTATTTTTATGATAAAGCAATGCACTTGTGAGGTAATCTATCATTTTGGTTTTGGTTGCTAAATTAACACTATTTTTATGGTAAATTTTTTCCCGTAAAAATGGTGGCTAATTTTTCCCGTAAAAACAGTGTTAAATTTGCACAAATTAGGGGATCAGGCAGCGCATATTCAAAGTACGGGAAAACCGGATTTGAGCGCATAAAATGGTGGAAAAATTATCCACCATTTAGTGGCTGTATTAACCCGTCTTTTTTTTCAGTGCAAGGGGTACATTTCTTTGACTAAATGCCAATAATAGCGGAATACATTATTATGACGAAATTCTTTATTTCATAAAAATTAGGCAGAATATTCAAAACTTAACGTTCGAGCTGTCCGTAATTCTTTTTTATGACGAGATTTGAATTTTTGCCAAGTTGATTCAATATTTTTTTATATTCTTTTGTATTCAAGGGGTGGGGCGAAAAGGAGAAAAGTACACTATAGACAACATTTCTTGTTTTCGCCCCCCCCCCCCCTAAACAAAATTTTTAAAAATTGTTTAATTAAACTCCATCGTTGCAGCAAATTTTTCATGATTACAATGACGGGGTAAAAAAATGTATTGGTACGTATGCAAATTTTTAAGTTTTTGGAAAATGAAAATAAAAAATGGAAAGGGGGGGGGGCGAAAACGAGAAAGTGCCCATGTCAAATTTATTAGTAATTCATAAATAAATTAAATCAAAAAATTTTAAAACGTTGTAACATTGTCGTTAACATTTACGGTATTCGACGATCCTTTAAAAATAATATGAAACAGATTTTCATACTTTTTTCCAGACTTACGAAACCTTTTATAATACAAAAATCCACAAATTACTGTATTTGCTGCTGATAGAAGGATACTGTAAGTTCCAATTAATTTTGTCAAATGGATATTAGCAAACTATAAAAGTTGTTTATTATTAATTAATTATAGTGAACAAATTTATTTGCTTCGAAGAATTTTTTACCTCAGTTAAACAAAGAGAAATCAGATGAGGGAAAAAATCAAAAAAATTGTTAAAAATACTGTAATAATTACAAGTCGATTATTCTGTAAGTAAAAGTTTATAAAATTTTTTTGAATGAATTTTACATACTTTTGCCGTAATAGATATAAGACGGTAAAATATAAAAGTTTTCAGAAATGGGCCATTTTAACCGAAAAACCTTTCAAATTGTAAATTTTTCCTTACATTTCAAGACCTTACTGGCTTGAACCTTTTATTCTGCAAACTTTTGGAAGGTTTCCTATCAAAACCTTCAAAATTGTAAACTTTCCTTACGTTTTAAAACCTCTTCTGCTAAAACTTTTTAAATTGTAAATTTTCCTTACACTTTAGAACCTTTTCTATGAAAACCTTCTTATAAGTAATTTTTTTTTACATTTTGGAACCTTTTCCATTTACAATTTTTCATCATCATTTTTTGTAAATGGAATCGAACCTGAGACCGTCGAAGCAAAAAGCTAATGCGCTCACTACTGAGCTATTGAGGCAACACAGTTTGGGTGATAAAAATGCTAGATGACCCTTGGCCAAAAAACATTGAAATAAAAAATAAAAAAGTATTCATTCTGTTTTTTTAGCAAAGAGTCATCTAGCATTTTTATCACTCAACTGTGTTGCCTTAATAGCTCAGTAGTGAGCGCGTTAGCTTTTTGCTCCGAGGGTCTCAGGTTCGATTTCCAGCCATGGCATTTACAAAAAATGATGATGAAAAATTGTAAATGCATTTTCAAATAAAAAGATTGTATTTAAAAACCTTTCCATTTGTAAATTTTCCTTACAATATGAAAGGTTATCAAAGAAAAGGTTCCAAATTGTAAAAAAAATTTACAAACGAAAAGGTTATCCCAGAAAATGTTTCAACCTGTAAATTTCTCTTACAGTTTGGAAGCGTTTCTGTAAATACCTCTTAAGTCGTAAATTTCAAAAAGGTTACCAGAAAAAAATTTTTTTTTACAAAAAAAAAGCTTTTTTGTGATTTTTGGTCAAGTTTTGAAAACTTTTATATTTTACCGTCTTATATGGAAGATTTAAATGAATAATAAAGAAAAATTCTAATAAAAACACTTGCGATACTTTTAATATACCGTAATATAAGATATACTTGTCCAGAGCTATTTTTAATTAAACATGCAAAATATTGACAAAATGTTTTAGCTTCAGATGGCCATCCGACAAGGAAATGAAATTTTATGTAAATAAATGAAAATACAAATATGCAAATTAAAAGAATATAGAAAACAATTCGTTCCCGAATTTGTGTACGATTTAAAGGAAACATGAAACAAAAGCATCGATCAATTCCTAAAAAAAGGTTAATTCAATTGCTGAAAACAATTATAATCAAAAAATACCCAAAAAGCATGCAACCAACCAATGGCTCAATTGCATACAATAAACTAGAAATTCCTGAATGATATCAAATATGCATTATATATTCCTTCATTAGGTCTCCAAAATACCATAAAATATAATGCAAATGTCATTGTTTGAATGCTTACAATAAATTCTGTAAGCACATAAAAAGACATCACTAAATTCATTCCAAGTTAAAATTTTTTAATTTTAATCCAATAAAGGATCCACCCAAAAAAGTATACTGAAAATGCTGTACATATATAAGTTAAAAAATATTCTATTAGAGTAATTACGGATAAATAGTCTACCATATTTAACTGTAACAAATATTACCAAAAAAGAAATTTTTTGTGTACTTTTATAGCAAAAGTTTCTACAGTCTCCGACGTGTAAAAATAGTGTAAAAAATACATTAATTTAATTCACTTGAAAAGATTCATTTAGTTGTTTATTACATTTTAAATTCGTTTTTCGCACGATAAAAGTAATTGCGGAAGTAAAAAAAAACGCAAAGAAATGTGACTCAATCAGACATAACATGGATTATTGGGGGGAAGCGCCCATGCTGGAAGATGATAGATAAATTCAAAAAATTTACTGATAGTAACTAGTATTGAAGCATCTGCGCATTTTAAAAATTCATTTTTGTAGTTCATTAATTTTTGATTGTTCATTAATATTATATTAATTTTGATAGTGTAATTCATTTTAAACACAATTTCTTCTGTCATAAAATTGTTGGCACACTTTCAAATTTGGAATATACTCCGACTTTCCAAAGTTCGATGATCAACTTTTGGAAAGTTGATCATCGAACTTATATGTTTTGTTAATCATATGTTAGCAGAAAAAAATAAATGTTTGAATATACATTTTTTCTTTATTCTGGCATTTACATACATCAAAAATTACTTTTCTTTATGATGTAAACAGTGAACCAGTACTACTTGGATTTGTTTCAAAAAAATTCAATAAAAAAGATAAATGATAAAATTTCAAAACATCGGTTCTAAAATTCCGAGATACAATAAACAGGATTACGATATTTAGATAGTGTTGAATCATAAAAGTTATAAGTCCCACCATCAGCGATGTATCTTCATCAAATAAAAGTGAAATTGGATTTAAGACATAAAAAATTTAAAAAATTAATTGACAAATTGTTGATAGAATTGCTTGAAAAATAAGGCGTCGCTCAACATTATTTTGAAAGTATTGTGAATTTGAAATCACCTTTGATCAAATATATGGACCAATAATAATTAAAAACGTTAAAAACGTTAAAAACATATTTACATAGAATGCAGTATTTGTTGATTCTGAAATAGTTTTATCAAAACATTCAGGATCGTATGCAAGAATTTTGCAATATGGATCCGATAAAGTATATCCATTAACAGTAAATGGAAAGAGGATATTTATAATTACTGTTGGAATTTGTTTATTTTTCCATATCTTTAAAAATTGGTATATCAAACAAAAAATAAACCGCAGAAAAATAAATCTTACCGTTTTATGTTGTATTGGAAGTCCAATGGCAGTACTTCGGAAAGCGGCAATTGAAAAATTCCAAAACCCATTAAAAAATAAAAAATACCATTCAAATGCAAATGCGCATTCCTTTAAAATCCCAGTAAAATTTCGAAAACAATCATCAAGAAGATAAAAGAGTTGAAAGATAAAAGATACAATATATCCAAGAGTTAGCAAAATATAATAAACAGAATTCCTGCTTTGATTCTTTATATAAACTTGACAGCAGAAAAATATTATCAGTAAAAGCTCAAAAATTAAACATGCATCAGAAAATCCTGCAACAAACCAATATGAAACGGGTCGATACAAATCTACGATATACACATCTTCTTTGCCTTCATCTGTAGATGGTGTGACATTTAAAAAAGAAAAATTTTCTGCCATATATGTTGATTTATTGTATTTTAAAAGTGACTACAAAAGTGCATAATAATTTATGTAGTCAAAAAGTTTAAAAGATTTTTGATGTTTTTTGCATCCGTTTTTGCAAAAAGCTTTCATTCCTTTTTAAACGCCTTTGAAACGTTCAGATCCGATTTTGACAATCGTAATAAATTACGAGCAAAAACGATATAAAAAACAAATTTTTCTCTATTCTTTTAGTTGAAGATTAGAATTTCATTAAAAGGTGACTGAAAAATGTACTAATTAAAATGCAAAAAATACATATATTTTTTTATTAAAGACTTGGCCCCCGTGTTTTTATGGGCGTTTCATTAAATGAGGGGTAACACGGTAGATTTATTTCTTACGATATAGCCAACAATAGCATCATCTGCAGCAGGAGAAAAGAAGAATACATTTTTTTGTATAAAAAACTTCGTCGCAGAAAAAACAACTATTAATAACCTAAAATTCATACCTCTAAAAAATAGAAATTAAAAAGTTCAATAATTCGATATTCATCAAGTTGTTGTCATGTTCTTTTATAGAGTCTTTCAATCGAAATTTCTAACAGTTTCGACAAGGTATTACCTAAGCATTGTTGTTCTCAATTATACTTAAAAGTACCATTTGCCGTATTATAAGTACAAAAAAGTCTAAAGTAATAGCAAAAAATAAGTGAAAAGTTTTTAGGGCTGCTTTGATATTTTATCAATCACATGAGCAATTTGCTTGTTTATTTTTTAGCATGAAAAATATGTTTCTCCTCATGACGCTGCCTCTTTAAAGGGAATAATAAGCATGTGCCATAATAAGAAGTTTCCTAAAATACATAAAAAATATATACACTTTTTTTTAATGTAATTAGATTGAGCAATAGAGTACAAGTGCCAATAAAATTATAACACTTTAGCATTTTGATAATCAAAAAAGTTGAAAAAAATACCACCTTTAATTTTTAGCGAAAAAAATGACAACTTTAGGGCGAAATTCAATGTCACAAGTTGAAAATATTAGCAATTTTTATTGTTATGTAAGTGGTCAAAAAAGTTCAGCAGATTCTCCAGCATCATGTTTTTTTCATGCTCTTCCATATTTCCTACAAAATATTTATTTTGGATATATTACCATACTTTTTTTACTCCCAATAATGTTCATATCCTTCGTTGGAAACATTAAAGAATCATATCGTTGGTTTATTTTCAATCAAGCCATATTTGATCTTTTCATTATCTACGATGCCATTTGTGATACAGTACCTGGGGGCATCGAAAGTGGAGCTGTGGGTTCATGCTTTTATTCATCTTGGAAGGGAAATAGCCTGATTCATTTACGACTGGGTTTTGGTACTGTAAAAAATATTGTTTTTGTGGCAACTTATGCTCCACTTTTGTTGTTAGCAGCTTCAAGATTTTTAGCTATGTATTTTTCACATTTTTATAAGAGAATTAGTCAACCATTGTTTGTTCTTTTTGGTAAGTCAACAGCGGCTCTCACTTAAAAAACATCCCAGTCCACTGAATCTTTAGTTTTACCCTACTGTACAACATTCAAAATTTGAATAGTTAAAAAATTTAAATGCATGTACAGTAGAGTAAAACTAAAAATTTTTTGTGAATTTCAACGTTTTTTAGTAAGGGCCGTTAAAAACATAAAAAAAAATTGAAAAAGTAGAGTTTGGGCAGCTATTTTAGTCAATTTTTATTCGAATATTTTTTATTAGCCGAGAGATTTTTAAAAATTTTTTTAAATAATTGAGTTCAAATGATGAAATAAAGAGGAATTTTACGTTTGAAGTATTCATTCAATAATCTTTATCATGTTTTTTTCATTTATTTGACTTTAATAATAACCGAAAAATGTAACCAAAAAACCTAAAAAAAGTTAAAAAGCTTTTTAAAAAACCATTATTATGGTCAAAACTTTTTTTAAATGTTTTTTAAAAAAATCTGTGTTTTAAAAAGCTGAAAAAATTTAAAGATAAATGTTTTTAAATCCGAAAAAGTGTTATTAACCAGCTTATTAGCCGAATTTTTTTTAGCTGGCTAAAAGCTAAACCCCATAAAAAAGCTTTTAAAAAAATTTTTTTTTAATCTACTTTTAGGCTTGACAATTTTCCAAATTCTCTTCATGATCCTCATTAACGCATATGACTGGACAAACATTCTAAACGGATTTAAACCCAACTCAGAAAGACGAATTTGTGACGATTTGTTCAACACCAACGGCACAAATGTCAAAATTTGTCTTGCGGAGATACAAAAAAATCGACCATGGTACTTTTTTCTCTTTGATAATGTCAAATCATTTCTACCTCCTATAGCTTTGATTTTAACTGATTTGTTTGCCATTTTTGTTATCGCAAAAATTGCAAGTCAATTTGTTTATCAAGCCAAACACAATCGAACCAGTTTTTTTTCTTCTGTAAAAATTGCTTCATTTGTTCTTTTTCAATGTACAATTTTGAAGCATAACAACATCATGAAGTGTAAAGAATGCAGTATGACCATGAGGTAAATGTAAAATAACCACTGAATCAGGACGGCCTCGAGTTTCATGCAAAAGAATAACATCAGTTACACCATTCTGCTTACATGCTTTCATAATTCCTTTAACATCATTATTACCACGATTAACACGTTTTGCATTTGGAATTATTATTGTAACTTCCTAAAAATTATACAATTATCATTCATCAACAAAAGAAAGTAAACGAACCTTTGCAAATTTCTTTAACTTTGCTGATGGATTATGACTGGTTGTAATACATACAACAGGATCTTCAACACCTGCCCATCGATATTCATCATCAATATCCCTTAGTAAAGTAAATGGATCTTTTGGTTAACTTTTATCAGACTTTGGTTCAGCAACTGATTTTGGCTTTTCTTTTTCACGCTTTTCTTGAGTATCTCTTTTCTTTTAATCCAATGGTCTTCGATAAACTAATTCTCAACGTTTACGTGCACCACGACAAAGCATTCTGTGATATATAACAGTAAACTCAGTACAAGAAAAAAAATAACGAATTGTACTTGTAAAACTGCTAAATAAATGAATAAAATCTACCTTTATATCATTAATATCATGTAAAATTAAATAAATATATGTGAAATAAAACAAATATCCGATTTAAAGCATAAAAAATATGTACAAAGCGCATATTTTGTAAAAAAAGTTAAAAATTTAATCATTGAAAAAATATAAATTTCGCGCCAAAAAAAGACACACATTTTGCCAAAAGGGACCATAAAAAAAACCTTTTTATTGCTTTTCGATTCGATGTGGTGTGCCAACAATTTTATGACAAAAGAAATTGCATTTGAAAAGGCGCTTCACTCCAATGTCTGACTGAGTCACCTTTTGTTATTCTTTTTTGCTTCCGCAATTACTTTTATCGTGCGAAAAACGAATTTAAAAAATAAATATAAACAATTAAATTAAATTTTTTCAAATGAATTAAATTAATGTATTTTTTACACTATTTTTACACGTCGGAGACTGTAGAAACTTTTGCTATAAAAGTACATCTCTTTTTTTGGTAATATTTGTTAAATATGGTGGACTATTTATCCGTAATTACTTTAATAGAATATATTTTAACTTATATATATACATTTTCAGTATACTTTTTTGGGTGGATCCTTATTAACAATGACATTTGCATTATATTTTATGGTTGAATTTAAGATAAATTATTTTTTTACAAATACAACTGTGTACTGTTTTTTACCTTACTATAAAGTCTTTCAAAAAACAATTTATACATCTTTGAGTTTTTAAACTTGATGATAAGTTATCAAAATAAACTGCCTGTCTGTTATACTGAACTATTTTGTGAACATTTTATGTAGTTATAAAAAAGTTAAGAAATTGTATGATTTTGTATGACGCCTGAGGGCAGGAGGGCCATTGTGGCCATTTTTGTCCAGTTACCGTATATGAAAATTGATCAAAAATTGATGAAATTTAAAAAATTTTTCAAAAGCTAAAATTGCGTAAAATCGAATTTGCAGTTATTTAAGTCATTACTATTATCAGTATTTTTCATTATCAAAGCATATTTACATTTATTTTTCAAGAAAAACTCGATTTTTTTGATGTTGGACATGTTGTTAATTTTTGAAATTTTATCGGGACGCCGTATTTCAAAATCGTGTCCGAGAGGGTTGAAACTCACCCAAATATGTCTACTAACATAGAATTACATTTTAAAAGTCACCATGTGTCAATATCTTCAAAACTGAATGAGTTTTGATACCTAGATGGTCCTATAGTACTTGACAGGCAAATTATTTTCGAATCGGAATCAAAAGCCTGTGATTTTTATAGAACAAGTTATATATATTTTGAATCCCCACGTATTGGGCTATCTGACGACATATAGATTAGCTCTAGCGATGGAAAATTACGATTTTTTTATATGGGTTAAAAATAAAATTTTTGGAAATTTCGATGTTCCAGATCAAATAAAAAATTTCTGTGATAGCCATTTGATAGCCCTTATTCAAGTGTACAATCATGAAAGATAACTTTTTGATATCTTTACTTCCTGATTTTTGGCGATTTTTTGAATTATTGACCAAAGAGTAGTTTCGAAAATTCATAGAATCGGATTTTCAATACTAATTGCAAAAAATGGCGATTTAAATAATTTTTTTTCACCTATTTTTATCGATTTATAATCGCAGAATTCTTTGAAAAAAATTAATGTGCCGCTCGATTTTAATTCTGTTGTAGACCCTCTCTTAAAGCATTCAAAATTTTGGGAACGAATTGTTTTCTGTATTCTTTTAATTTGCATATTTGTATTTTCAGTTATTTATGTTAAATTTCATTTCCTCGTTGGATGGCCATCTGAAGCTGAAATATCTTGTCGATCTTTTGCGTGTTTAATTAAAAATAGCTCTGGACAAGTATATCTTATATTACGGTATATTAAAAGTATTGCAATAGTTTTTAATGAAATATTTCTTTATTTTTTTTAAATCTTCCATATCTATTATGGCAAAAGTATGTAAAATTAATTCAAAAATTTCTAAAAATTGTTTTTTTACAGAAAAATCAACTTGTAATAATTACAGCATTTTTAACAGTTATATTTGATTTTTTCCCTCATCTGATTTCTCTTTGTTAAAATGAGATAAAAAAATCTTTGAAGCAAATAATTTTGTTCACTATAATTAATTAATAATAAACAATTTTTATAGTTTGCTAATATTCATTTGACAAAGTTCATTGGAACTTACAGTAACCTTCTATCAGCAGCAAATACAATAATTTGTGGATTTTTGTATTATAAAAGTTTTCGTAAGTCTGAAAAAAAGGTATGAAAATCCGTTTCATATTATTTTTAAAAGATCCTCGAATACCGTAAATATTACAACGTTGTTTTAAAATTTTCTAATTTTTTTTATTTATGAATTACGTTACTTGTTACCAAAAAAACAAATAATTTGTGCTAATAAATCTAACATGTAAACAATTTCTTAAAAAAAGATGTTACAAATGTAGTAAAAAATTGATTTAACTTTCAAGTAATTGATTTATAATCAAAAAAATCCAATAATTATTCAATATTGAATAAAATAATTAATGCAACTGTGAAATGTTGAATTTTTGAATGATTATTCCGCTTGATATTTCGAACATCTTCACAGATTATGATTTGCAAAATCTTAAATTGTCGGTATTGTCAAGCCAAATCTTTTTTTTTGCTATAATAAACTTGAACAAAAAAAATTAAAGCAAAAAATTAAGAATTTTTTCATTTGTAACAACATGAAAAGCAGGCAGGCACTTTTTAAAAGATGCTTTCTTCTTTTTGATCATTTTTACTCCACCACTGTGGTATTTCAATTAATGGTTGTCTTAGAAGATAATTAATGTGATATCTCTTTATTCGATGTTTATGGATTGATTCTTGAGGCACAGTTTTATAAACTTGGAAACTGACAATAGCTAAAAAAAGGATTCTAAATATGAATACTCTCTTGAAAAAACTTACAGAATTTTGTTTGATGCAAGTTCATACTAAATGAATTTAAAGTGCATAGGAAGAATAAAATAAAAAATGAAAAAAAAGAGAACATATTAACGAAATTACACATTCAAAAATATTTTTCTGGTATTACAATTTTGGCTTTTTATATTTACAATAATTTCAACAAGCTTTTTTTGTTTAACATCCTCCCCAAAGCTTGTAATTGATTTTGCTCCCTTTCACTTACGTCAGATTTATAGAACAAAAACTTTTTTATTTCCTGGTTGTTTATTAATAGATATTTTAAAGCATAAGTCACAGTTTTAATACAATTTAAGTCTTGAAATTCACGTTTTCTTAGCGCAAAAGATAGATAACAAAACACATTTCCACTTGAAAAAATAAAACTATTAAGATAAATCTATTTTACAGAAAAAAAGACTACAATATAACGGAAAAATATTAATCATATGAAAGATCAAGCCCCCTCCAAATTAGCGATTATCTTTTAGTTTTTTAACGCCGGCGGCATAAGATTAATTTATGTAAGTTATCCAAAAAATATACAAGGAAGCACCATTTTGCTGTAATTATAGCAAGAGATTACATTGGCTGAAATTATTATAAATGTTTTTTTTACAAAAAATACGCTATCGTTGCAAAAGTACATCTCAACAAAGAGATTAAAAAATTTTTATCCGTCATCAAAGACTCATCCAAAAAAACACATTTTAAATGGAAAGATTAATGTTGAATGAAATATTTATAAGCTCTTTTTAAATACAAATTATGTTATAAATGCAGTTCCAATTTGAGGTGTGACAGTAGATAATGATGCTTCTAAAATGACTTTAAATTTCTGAATAAATTTTGTTGAAAGATATTTTTACTCATTGC